>CAAKHF010017269.1:0-21111 GCA_901007745.1 Hippocampus kuda | reverse complement strand
CACACACACACACACACACACACACACACACACACACACACAGTTCAACGTTCATGCATCACTGCAGTGTTTTTCTTGCAAGAAATTTATTTTGTCATCAAAGTGACCTTTTTTGTGTTATTTAGTAGGAAAGCATTATTTAGATACTTGAGGTATCACAAATGCAAAAAAAAAATAGTATCAATGTGAATGTTCTGCTTGAAATGCATCCTTTCAAAAAAATGGATAGCACCGGCGCTCCAAATTCGAGAAATATGGCTGCCATTAAATGAGTGAAGCAGACATACATTTGCAGACATATGTATTGAGTTTAAATAAAAATACCATATTTTCCGCACTATAAGGCGCACCTAAAAGCATTGAATTTTCTCAAAAGCCGACAGTGCACCTTATAATCCGGTGCGCCTTATATATTGATCAATATTCTGATTTCTTGGACGTAGTGTTTTAAAATAATTCTGTAAAGCGCTTTGTTACGGCTGCAGCGGTTGTGAAAGCACTATATAAATAAGGCTGTATTGTATTGTCTTGTATTCCCTTTAGCGTAGCTCCATCAATAGTCGATGCATAACGCAACCGCAGCCACTATTTTAGCTTCTATTGTATGCGCCTTATAATGCCTTATGTATGAAAACTTTTAAAATAAGCCATTCATCGGAGGTGCGCCTTCTAGCGCGGAAAATACGGTAGTGTAAATGAACATGTATACAAGCTTCATCGCTGATACATACAGAGTGGTGGTGTGTAGTACTTTGCAAAGACCTCATCTTTGGGTCGGTCGGGATAGAGAAACAGGAGATGGTTCAGATCACTGATACGGTCAGCCAAGGAGCGAATGGAGAAATCTTTGGAGGTGTAAGGCAACAGATTCCATACCAGCCTTTCACCTGCTCACCAAAAGGAACAGCATCAAATTATATTCACTACTTGTACAACTCAGTGAGCTGTATACAGTGTTTCCAAAAATCACATGGTCACATTAGGGATGTAATGATAACAATGATAACACGATATTAAAAATGTCACAATATCGTTGTCATGTTACGATATTAAAAGCATCACATAACCACAAAAAAATAATAATAACGTGCTCAGTGTGGCAAAAAGGTCAGTGATGATCGAACAATTTAAGTGGATAAATTCAATATAGTGAATATGAATTAATCAAAAATCATGAACCGGTTGATTTTGTTGGAATTATTTATGAAACTTACTGGCCCAGTCGGGCCAGTGTCAGTGAACTTAATTCAGGTTGCCGTCTACTCAATGTAGAAGCCTGGTAAAAGACTTTATAATGTGCACTACATTTGATACCTGCTTTGTTGGGGTTCTCTGCAACCCAGGCAATGGTGATGCCACCAATTTCAGAGTCACTGAATCGCAGGAGGAATGTCCCATTGGGTTTGGACAGAAGCATATCCTGTGCTTGCTGCTTGTTCACAAAACCCAGGATGGCCCTGAAACGGGAATATGCCGAGTTATTATTGGTATTTTTGCTTCATATCACATGAAATAACAGATTCTGCCAGAGATGTACTAACACTTGTGGAATGTGCGGAGGTGACTTCACACGTTAAACCGATGTGATTTATGATACCCTGAATAGTAACTCACAGTATAAGCAGGGCAGAATGAGATGCGTCATGGCCAATATATGATTACAGTTTAGTTAGGTGAACTGTTTGATGCTTTCCACAGTTTATCTATACAGTGAAACTCCTCTACAATGAAATCATGTTTGCAGCAAGAAATTTTTCACAACAGGGGATTTTTAACTGTAGCAAATTTCTCAGATCTCAGATGTAAGCACACACACCCCCACACACACTAAGCGCTCCAGTTAGCGTAAGCCAATGGCAGAGCAGCTATGAGTATGTTGAGTCCAGGAAACTCGCAGCTGTGACCGAAATAAACATCGTTCACTATGTAAACCAGTGTGGTGGTTGCTGTTGCCTTTTTTCGAACGAAGCAGTAGAGGTCGCTGTTGGATAAGACTTCATTGTAGTGAATGTCTTCGCGAGGCTGGAGCAGAGAAAATGATTTTGTATAACGCAACAGGAGTTTTTTCGTGGTATGGGGGGCAGGAGAATGGGAATTGTGTTAATGCATGAAGATTTTTTCACATAAGGGGGTATTTTCGCCCATGTAGGTTTCGTTCTAGAGGAGTTTCACTGTAAAGTCAACACGAAGTCCTGACTGTTGTAAACGGACAAAATATATTCCTTACCCGTCATTCCAATGAGGTTTGAGATGTTTCTTCATAAGTTCCATGACTCCATCAAACCATTGCCAAAAGGTGAAATTGCGTCCAGGTAGGCTCTCCTGTTCAAGAGAGTTGAGTTGTGAGTTGCTGGGCAACAGTGAAGCGGAAACGACGCTTCAGGAGATTTATTGCGATAGTGATGAGATGCTGGCCTCACCCTGTTAAACTGGGCCCACGATATGGTCATGTTGCGGTATTCCTCTGGGTTGTTACTTGTAGTTGTGAAAGCTTTCTGCGCCAGGAAGACCAGGTTGTTCTCCGACAGGCCACGGCCACTGTGCATCTCTGCCTTGTACTTCATATCAAGGGCGTCACATAGCTGGGGCCAGAGTACCTTGTCCGGTACAATGAATGGAACCCGGCCCTGAAGAGACATGAGTCATTAAAATGAAAGGGAAAAAAATACTGCCATATTTATTCAAGGTAAGCATTTGCAAATGATGTTTGTTTTTTTTCTTGGCAAATAGGGTTGTTCTACCAGATTTGAGAAACGTCCCCCAGTGGGAATGCTGTGCAGTGGCGCCACTCATGTTCACTGTCTGCTACCACCACTTGAATGCAGTGATGCGAACGAATGAAAGTTCTCGCTCACGAATGTGCGAAGGATAAAGCACACCAAAGCCATCTTATTGAAAGGTTTATCATCAGATCCTATCGTGGAATGTTTGCAAAAATGCTGACTGTGGTGAAATCATGGTAGAAAGAATGGAGTGTGGACAAACTCTTTGGAGGTTAATAAAACTACCCGCATAGAGAAGAAAATATCCAACTGCACAGCAAGAAGTTAATTAAACATGTCCATTTATAGGAATATTAAATGCAACGGAAATAAGACCGCAGGATCCAACTCACTGGTTCAGCGAAGGCATTGTCCCAAAGTACTGTCGCTGTGGCATTGTTGTCCTGACTACCGTGGACTATCACTACGACAGGTAGTGATAAAGTCTGCAGGTTAAAGCAAAGGAAAGAATGACAAAAAACCCAAATTCGCCATCTCCAGAAATGATATTACATAAGAAACAGCATGACTTGTAATATGGCAATTTGAAAGGCTTCTTTAAAGCCATTCTCCTCGTTTAATGAATCTGTATGAGATTCTTTTCTGATTGAACTGCTGAAATGAATTTATTTTCAATCACATTCCAATTTATTGAAATACATTTGTATCCTTAACCACAAGTCAAATCCAGTATCCCAAAAATCCAATTTAAACCCACGGAATTAAAAGGTGAATGAATTACAGTTCTCTTACTTTCACATGGAAGACCAGTTCATTGCCTCCGATGCTGAACTGTGATTCAAAAAGAACCGTGAACTTTTCCTCAGTCACTGACTCTGCACCTCGACGATCCGAACGCTTGATCCGCTTCAGAGACTAAACACACAAAAAACAGATTGATAAATTATAACCGAACTTCTTCAAAAACGCATGCGGTTGCGGTGTAGGTAACAAAGAAAGTGACCATCCACATTTTTAAACTCCAATTGCATTCATCAGCAGTATCGCAACGCACGTGTGTTGTATTTTCTAATAATCCATGTCTTCCACTCATCGTCTTGATATAGCTCGGATTTAACAATATCGCCTAATTTTTACAGCATCGTTTTGTTTTTGTTTTTTTTAAATAGTGCTTGTTCTCATTTGGGTCACGGCTGGGCTGGAGCGGATCCCAAATGACTGTTGGGTTAGACATGGGCTACAACCTGGACCAAAGCCATATGGACTGGCTACCAGTCAATCACAAGGAACATATAAATAACTCAGTCACATTCACACCTATGGGACGGTTTCGAGTCTTCAAGTTACCGAAGCTTTTTGGGGGGGAGGGAATGTGGGAGGAAACAAAAAGGAAAGTTTGAGGTGAAGATGACGCTTCTTATACTATAGTACAGTGGTACCTCTACTTACGAAATTAATTGGTTCTGGAAGAAATTTCTTAACCTGAAGATTTTGGAAGTAGAGATGCGTTTTCCATGAAAATGCCCTAATCCGTTCCAAGCCCCCCTCCCCCATTCAGGCAAATGTTTTCTAAAGCATAAAAATACATCAAAATATGTAACACATACATGTTACAATTAGATTATTGCACAATAAATGAGAGTTGCACATAATGTAAAAAACTAAACAGAATAAAGAATAAAAATGATGGTCATTTAACTTTCAACTGTATCCTCATTGTTTTTTGCCCTCTTTAGTTCATGTTCTCTCTCAGAAGTGTTTTTTGCCTGGGCTTTTGTGAAGAACTGATCCAGGGACGTTTGCTTTTGTCTGCTTTTAACAATCCTTCGAAAATGTCCAAGGCTTATAAGGCGCTGTCAGCTTTTGTGAAAATTGAATGCTTTTTGGTGCGCCTTATAGTGTGGACAATACGGTAGATAAAGCGCTATGTAAGTGCAGTCCATTTTCCATTTAAAGCATTCTACTTCTTTTGCAACGAGCTGCTCAATGACATTTCATGATACAAATGACAGGAGGTTTAAACCGTAGTCCTACCATGTTTCTGAAGTGTGCACTCAGCGTGCCTGTCGCCTGCTGATACTCCATCACACAGTTGTTGTTGAGGATTTCACCGCTACTTTCACTAACAAACCAGGGGGAGAGTTGGGGTGTAAAAAGTGAATAAATCAGATTTTTCCAACAAAGCAGAACTGTACATGTCATCAAAGTAACACTTTGCATCCACAATTTAACACATGTTAAACACAGCAGATCAGAATTTACACTATAGTCATACAACCATAACAAAGTCAGGCTCCCGGAGTTTAATCTCACCTGTGTGTGCTTTCATTTTTGAGGAGAGCTTTGGCCTGTTGCTCACTCACAATCACAGCCTTGACTTGAGGTGGATTCATGTGGACGTTGAGCTTTCCGCCCACCAGAAGTCGCACCGTGGCAGCAAACTTGGTGTGCGTTCTTAACACCTGGGGCGGTTGCTTTTCAATGATGAAGGTACTACAGAGAACAGGACATGAAGTGACTTATCGAAAAGGAATGAGAGCCACATCCATAGCCATTTGAATTATCGTGTGATTTGGATTCATGTCGATAAGGCAGCAGAGTTGAAACTTGACACTTATTTTGTTCAACTGTTATGTGCAACCATCTGTTTTTAATCACACAACTATTTTCCTCTGCAACTTTGAATGAAAAACATCTGCCTTTTTGAAATACAAATGTGACGAGACAGTGACATCCCTTATTAATGCCACCGTGAGCGATCTGAAACAATTCACACATTTGTTCCTGTGTGTCAGTCTGCAAGCAGCACAATGGTCTTCCATATAGCTCAGTAAGGATGATGTGGGGTTTTTTTTTCACCTAGTGACCAAGGCAGAGATGATATCAGTGATGTCTGAATTGAGTTTGTTCAGTAGATCTTCCATGGGGCCTGGCAGAGGAAGCTGCTGTGTAAGATGTTCACAGCGTCGAATCTGTTGTCGATTTGTCCAGATCAGATCTGCCAGCTTTTCACACCTAAAAAGAAGAGGATATGGTCATAACATGCTCGACACATTAATATGTACAACAATTCCATCAGCGTATATGAGTGTGGATGAAGACAACATTCATAACACATAACAAAACTTTTTTTTTTTTTTTTTGCAAGTCAAACGTAACCAAAAGGGAATCCTAAATCCATACCAGGACTGGAGAATATCGAGTCCTCCCTCATGAGGACCCCCATTTCCAGCTAACTGCTGCCGCCTTTTCCATTGGATAAGCTCCTCATCGAGGATCAATGTCTGTTGTTTCCTCAGAAGGGTTAGGGTCTTTTGGTGTTGTTCTGACAGGTCCTGCAAACAGATCGTGACCCGCACACTGAGAACACGAGTGCGGTATAACACTTGTACAAAAAAATAAATTAAAAAAATAATAGAAAGGTCATACAAAGGATCTATTAAGAAATTTCCCTCACGGAACTCAAAAAGTGATGGCCAAACCCAGTATAATATCAGTGCAATAATGATCAATAAGATAATAAGTCATGTCATGTCAGATGAAACTGTGCATAGCCTGCTATGCCTTCTGACAGCGATTTCAAAGTAAGAACTGAAGACACAATGAATACTTTTAACAACTGTTGACTATTACAAACCTGGAGCCAAGTCTATGATGGTTTTATTTCGCTCTCGTTATGATATCGACCATTTGAAAATACCTTCAACATAAAAAAAATATGTGAACTGTCCTTGGCAAACCAAACGAATACAAAATGCTAGCAAAAAAAAAAAAAGAAAAAAACAAAAACAAATGCAAAATGCTTGATACAAGTTTTATAAAAACAAGTTACTGGATAAAAATCAGCGCTACCAAGCAAGTCTATTATAAGAAAAGGCTGTATGAAAATAAAAATAACATTAAAGGAACTTGGAATATCCTCATCCAAGTTTATCTATCCAGAGTATGTTGAGGATGTTTGACGAATGTTGGCCTGGAGTTGGGCACTAAAATTTCAGATCATAGTACCATTGAATATGGGAATGTAACATAGTAGTCACTAGTCCATCCTCGTCTTAATCAAATCAAATGACTGAACGAATGAAATGCAATCAGTGTTAGAAAATAGAAATCAACAGGAACTCCGTCCTTTCCAGGACACGTTTGTATCAATGTTGTACTTTGATTGCATCTCTTTTCATTTCAAAAGCCTTGCTTAGTCCATCATGGGTGCTCCTTACCACCGCTTGTCAACCATCCACTGATGCATTCAACCCGCACTTCATCACCTTCCCCACTTTGTGCATTTGTTCTTCGATGTGCCATTGTGGTGCTCCCACTTTTCAATTGTATTTGTTGTGTATGATCCAGCTTGCCGCATTATTTGCCAAATTTGGACTCCACTGTGTGTTATTGACCTTCGGACCTTCGCCAGTTCATTATTTAATCATTTTCTATCCAGTGTGAGCTCCACTATTTAGTCCACCAGCTGTGGACCCTACGGTCATGAGAAACGAGAAGGAAGGGGCAAACTTATACGACAGAAATCTGGCATCTTTTGAAAATGGCTTAGGCAACTAAAAGATCCAAACAAGCAGTGTCAACGTGATTGTGCTCTGTGGATCCCCTAATGGAGACCATTAAAGAATTTCCACTATAGGACAATACAGTATTGAGAGATAATTTTGACAACATTCGAAAAGATGAACGAGGGAGGGAAATAACATTAAAAACAAAACTGTCAAGTCACTCACAGCAACAGTGAAGGAGTTGTGAAAATTTCTGCTGGCACTCACAGTGTGTTTACGTAATGTTTGGAAAATGCACGTTTCGAAATGGAATTTCGCAATTGGGTTAACTGAATTGCTTGTTCATTTACTGAGTGTTCAAGTACGATGTGTGGATTCAAAGTCAGTCGAAAACATGAGTTACTCTTCTGCAGGTAAGCAGGGAGTTGGTCACAAAATATAGCTGAAGAAAGGAAGGCAATTTGGAGAATGTACTTTGTAAAGTAAAGGCTACATTAAGAGAGGATTTACTGGGAGACAAATACGTAGTCACATAGATTCCTAATTCTCAAAGTAAGGACCAAGTAATAATAGTCAAATAACATGCTTGGATACATGACAGCTACAATGTCGATAGATGAGAGCAGTGGTTCTTAACCTGGGTTCGATCGAACCCAAGGGGTTCGGTGAATCGGTCTCAGGGGTTCGACGGAGCCTCTGCCATGGAGGTTAAGACACACCGGACTCAACATATCAATTAGTTAGGACACGCCTGCTACAGATGATCACATGACATTGCTTGTCTAATCAGTGCTGTGGGAAATTTAGTTCGCTTCGTAGTCAACGTGTGACTATCGTGATAGTACGTCGATCAATTTAAAAAAAAAAAAGTATACATATCCCTTGAAATTTTATTGACTTTTTTCTGTTTTTAATCAACGCGTTTTTTTAAAATATATATTTTGAATTTGTGAAAAAATATATATATTTATTTTTCACTAATGAAGGGTTCGGTGAATGCATATTAACTGGTTGAGTTCGGTACCTCTAAGATGGTTAAGAACCACTGGACTAGTGGGAGGTGAAAAAGAATGAGCAGAACATCTTGAAAGCTCTGCGGTGTGAGGTGACATTGCCATTTAAACCAATAAACCTGCTAGCAAAGAAAGTATATGAAGTGAATACTGAATATTCATACAAGCCTGTATTTCTGTAAAGTGCTGGCCTCTCTGGCGAGCCAGGCCTCCACGGTGGCCCTCTTGCTTTGGAGAGTGGTTTCCCGCTGGGTGCGCTCAGCTGGAGGCAAGGAGCTCAGACTGCTCAGCTGGGCTGACCAAAACAGAAGCAAGATTAGAGCCAGAGAGAAAACTTCACAAGGTGGGAATGAAAAGCACTTCTTTTGTTTAATTATTTAACCATAATTGATTCACTGAGTAGGTGTTTGTTTCTTTGCTAGTAGCATGAAAGTGGATGCTGGAGCAAACAAGTGTATACCTTGGAGGCGCAGGTTCTCCTGGTACTGGATGATGAAATACTCCTGGCTGTGCTGCAGCTTTCTCAGTTCATTCTCAGTCTCCTGCGTGGCTAATCGGAGCTCCTCGAAGGCCTGGTTGATCTGTTGATGGCGCTGGGAGAGGCTGTCTATGGCCTGGCCCCCACTTACACAATTTGCCTGAACACAAAACATTTGAATTGTTAAATGGGGAATTGTAATTGATGAATACCAGACCCCGCCACAGTAATCAAGAAGCTCGACTCGACTTTCTTCGACAAGTAGTTGCAATTTTCTTTTTGACCGCGGCAGTCAATTCCTTCTGATTCCGGTTTCATGTCGACACTTACATTTGAAGCTTCTTGAACCAATCGCTGCTCGGAGCACAGGATGTGTTTGATGCAGCGCACCAGCTCCAAAGGACAACGGTCATATGTGCTCTGCATTGACAATTCAACAAAAGAGATTTATTATTTTTTTCTAGAATTATCACACATTTGAGTTGAAACGTAGGGATTTTGATGGTCAGAAAATTCAAAAACAAACTCTTGAAAATGTGTTCGTTTTTTGTTTTGTTCCATTATTATTAAGGTAATTAATGGTGAATCTGTTTTGCTCGTTTACCTTTAGCTGATTTGCATAGTGTCCAAGCTTGATCTTCAGAAGAAAGCCATCCTCTCCTCCCTGGAGCTGGGCTTTCCTCTGAAGCTCTGCCACCAGGTTGTCCAGCAAACGCTTGGCTTTGGCTTCCTCTGCTGGGTTGCCCAACTCCAATGAATCCCTTTGATGGCACATCATATTGGATGGGTATTTTAGCTAACAGCGGAGACTACATGTCATATTTGAGTGACGCTTCAGAGTCTAGGAGAATTCTCCCCCCTCACCCCATTCTCCCTCAGCAGCTTGCAAATTTTATTTTCAGCTGCACCATTGTGAAATTAGGGTGCCTGTACACCTAAATTGGGTGCACCCAAGAACCCTGGAGTGCGCAATCTGAGGCGAGGTTGGCTGCTAGCTGTCGCACTTTGAGTCTCGCCCATTCATTTAAACAGGAAATCTGCAGATTCTACTATTATTTGAGTCCAAATACAATCAATATAATGCGCAAACCAGGATTAAAATTCAATAGAATTTCATGACCTCATAATTTATTTATTTGACTCTTTATGTGGAATGACTTGCATCCTCCTTGAATGTGTATCATGGGTTCATTATCGATATAGCTATGGCATGGAATGTTTTGGTTTGGAACACAAATTGAAATTACCAGAGTTGGCTCTCAATCCACTGGGCCAAGTAGTGCCGCACCTCAATGGGAAAGTGTTGGCCATACAGTGCCTGCATCTGGTGTAAGGCATCGCCCTGTAGCTGCTGGGCTTGGATCCACATTGCCATGGTGCTCCTGTGGAAGGGGGCGGATTGGATGAGGGGGTGTGGTACAAATGCGAAACAGAGGGGGTTTAATCCAAGTTTGAAACTCGGGTTGCATGTAACAACGGACACTGAAAAGTACAATTTTCAGTACTGTACTGATGTTTATTAAACATCGGGGCTTTACTTTAAAAAGCAATGGTAATAGCTTCTATTGGACTGAACAACTCGGATTTGAATCGTAATAAGTTATCAAATGTTGGCTTTTTCATTCAATTCACAATGTATCTGTGGTACACGCTGAAGAGAGATTTTGTTCTTGGTCTGTTTCCTATTAAATTGAACGGATAGTTTAGCTTGCTAACGATCGTGTTAACGCACACTTGGGGATTAGCACGCAGATGACACTCAGTTAAGAAATATGTTTCATTGAATATCTGAATATTGTTGAACTCGTATTCTTATTTACATGAATATTGCACGGATTTTTAGTTTATTTTGTTTTTTTAACTTAGGTGGGACGAGCACTGTGCTTGCTAGGGAAAGTATGCTACCATCTTCGCTAGCGTCGTCGAGTTAAGTGTATAAAGTTGTCAAGTTACAGCATACGATTCAAACTTCAACTCCCCGACGTCACTTGACACTTATACGGTTACGAATGAATCTCACCTCTTAAAGGCTGCAGAACAGCTCACAGAAACACCATGAGAAAGTGGCGGACGAAAAACAAGTAAATACAACTTAAACGTCACTGTTGTTGACGTTCGCGCTACATTCTGCGATACCAGCTGTTGCTGGGACGATGTATAAAATTGACAACAGTAGGGAGAGTTTCCGTTTACATCTTTCAAAATAAAACAAACACCCTCTTTACTGGCGTCATCAAAAATAATGTTTTAAATTTATTTTATTCATTTCCATTATTTAATTTTATAATGCAAATTCCTTTTAAAGTGCTGTCGCCGACCTGATAGGAACACCCTCCATAGACATCAAATACAAACAGGCCTATGGGGATGGAACCCCCAATTGAGGCACTGATTTCTAAAAGTAAAATACAGTCAGTGTATATGTTTATTTTTATTTATTTTTTTGTATTTTATCACAATATTTTTGTGTTAAGAAAATACTAGTTTTGAGTTTTCTTAGTTTATTACTAAGACAATACAAATTTAATTTTTACAAATTTAAGAAACAATGGTCTGATTATATTTTGATTTATCGCCAATCTGAAATTGGATTAATCATATTTGGATTGTACCAGGTGCAACTTCGAAGCGTTCAAGGCTAATGTAAACAACAAAAAATGGCTGGCTCCGATAAATTGTTTGTTGTTCAGGTTTGTCACAACACATTTTGACCTCCAGCAAAACTTCAAAATGTATTTATATAAATATAAAGAATGATTTTATTTTCAGATCTCGTTTGATATACTTTGTGATATTTTTATTCATTCAAATGTTGCAGGGCTGTTAACAACATTGTTCTCTGTGTCAAATTTACAAGACATATTTATTTTTGCTTTACTGAGTCTCTTTACCTAATCTATAATAAACAGATCCTGAAAGGTAGATGTGGATTTTCTGAGGGGAAAAATACTGGACATATAATGAAGGGACTATCTAGAATGTTTGGCCTTTTTTAATTAGACCTCAAAGTTTCATTTTGCTACATTGTCATGATTACTGAGCGATCTGATTAGGACACCAAAGGTGTGAAATTATAATAATAGTGATATTGACCCTAGACATTTTCTCAATAACTCATTGCCTGTTTGGGTTACAGCGCGTTATCCAGTTCACAGCCAAAGGGCACATTTGTGTCATGAATCCAAGCATCAGAAGAGAGAATTAGCTGGTCCAGGGGTCTGCAACGAACGACTCCAGAGTCACATGTAGCTCTTTCATCCTTCTGCTGTGGCTCTGTGAGACCTTGGAAAATAATGAGTACTTCATTTAAAACTGTTGGTTTTGTAAATGCAATTGTAAATATGAAGATTAGCGACAAATTGATCTTTCATTTCTGGTGGGTTTTATTGTAGTTGCCGTAGTTGTAGGACACTAGTTAAGTCCCTGGAAAAGACACCTTGTTAGTATGAAAGGGTCACAGATAATTTTCTTGAAAAGAAACGGAGAGTAGAATCCACGTATAGACGAACGGACACATTTTATGATGTAGGCCGAAATTGAGCTTCCCCTCCTTGACAGACCAGCATCCACCACTGGTCGCAAAGTAGATTCTAAATGTGTGCGTGCGTGTGTGTGTGTGTGTTTGCGTTTTTGGATTCGAGCCATGCATGCATGTTCGCACGCGGTTGTTTATGTCACGTTTCGGTTTGTGACCAACAGGTGGCACTGTGGGGCTTTTCCCCCTGCAGCTGCACACCTGTTGGTAATTTGGTAATTAGGGCTATAAAAGGACTCCCAGCCCGACCACTCACTGTCGGGTCATTGTTTGCTCTAGCTACTGTACTGTCATGTTCGTTTGTTTGCTGTTCCTTTGTTGCTGTTATGTTTGTTCTGGTAATGTTTTGGTTATTGGTAGTTTTTGTTTAAGTCCTGGTTTTTGTTTGTTACTTTGGACTTTGTTTTGGATTTAGTTTTCTTTGTTTTAAATACACCTCTTCAAATACACCCTGCTCCTCTCTCCTGCCTGCTTATTGGGGTCCACCACCACCTCGCAACGTGACAGTTTATAGGGTAATAATAATCCCCCCCGCCCCTCCCCCCATGCATTTCATGTGCCCCTCAAAAGACTGAGGTCCGGTGACGGGTCCACATGTAACATCCACCTTATCCTGGTCGCCGGAAGATGGACCCTATCCCAGCTAACATCGGGGGGAAACCAAATTGCACACTCGCTGTTTGTGAGCTGATGTAGAGAGACAGACAAGCATGAACGCAAACAAACACTGTCACTGCAGTGGGAATTGGAACCACTGTTGCCTGTCTGGTAAACTGCAATAATATCAGTGACTTGATTAATCATGTGTGACAATTAGAAAAAGCACACACACACACGCACACACAAAACCAACACTGAACAAATTAGCTTTTATTAATTCGTTAGTGGTTAAGTAAATGAAACATTGTACAATAATTGATGACAACAATGTTAATTCACTTTGAAGTGCCTATCATTAAACCACTAAGATAAATCGTGCATTAAAAAAAAAGCTAGAATATTTCATTTTCTATGACAAGCGTGACAATTTTGGCTCAAGAAACTTCTAAATGCATGGTACAGGTATGTGCCAGCAGCTTTATGCATTACGCCCTCTGGTATGCAAGATGTTTACGCATTATGAACTGCATTGTGATTATTTACAAAAAACAAACACAATTTCAACAAGTTTCTGTGCTCGAAATAATCTTGGACAGTAAAGTATTGCTGAACTTGTCACTTAATATATTTTACACGTTCATTGTATTACCGGCCTAGGTGTTTTCCGTCTTCCCTCTTCTATCCCATGTTTGAGTTACATGGAGAAAAAAAAAATCACTTGCGAATTGACTTTTATTTTATGTCATCGCAGAACATCCATCATGAGAATACATGAATTTGACCCCACAATTAGCAATGATGACCAAATCAAACAACCCAACATGCGTTAGTCAAACAAATGTGAACACGATTAAACTTAGGAAAACCAATTTGACTGAAATACTTGGAGAAACACTTGGAAAGCTGCAGACAAAACCATAACAAAATGATTGAGCCCCAGGGGGCAGTAGCGGTCTGCAGCGTTACACAATCTTGGCAATTTATTAACTATCAGGTTTCTTAAGCATACTCAACAGTAAACACTCTATAAACATAAACATAAACCTAGGACATTGGTCTTAGCTGGTCTTAAATCTTCAGAAAATAAAAAAGAATTAGGGTTGGTAATCAATGAAATGGTAGTTAACCCTTTCAGGGATAGCGGTTACTGCAGTGGACAGCTTATCATGTTATCAGGTTGCAGGGTGTATGAAAGTGTTAATAATGTTTTTTTTTTTTGTGTCAAATTCATTTTTGGTTTGAGGCAAAATGGACTGTATGGCAGTCAACTGGCTGTTGATTCAGTCTTAACTTGTTTGCCGTCAGACTTGGCGACAGCTGCTTCTTCTTTTAAAGAAAATGTTGCGAATAAAATTTGTATTATTCTTAACCACGGCTTTACTCTTAACCTGGTAAAACCTCTTCTTGGAAGGTCCAACTCATCAGTATGGGTAGTACCCCTTGTTGGATCAAAATCTTGACCGGATGTGCCAGGTCAAGTCTTCAGCATTGGGTATAAATAATCCGGCATTGGCTCATTTCCTTTTGGAGCCGCTGTTGGGTTCGCCATCCATCCATCTATCCATCCATTCATTTTCTGATCCGCTTTTCCTCACAAGGGTCGCGAGGCGTGCTGAAGCCTATCTCAGCTGTCTTCGGGGAGTAGGCGAGGTACACCCTGAGCTGGTTGCCATCCAATCGCAGGGCACACATAGACAAACAACCATTCACGCTCACAATCACACCTCAGGACAATTTATCACATTCCATGAACTTGCCATGCATGTTTTTGGAATGTGGGAGGAAACTGGAGTACCCGGAGAAAACCCACGCAACTCCACACAGGAAGGCTGGAGCTGGAATCGAACCCTGCACCTCTGTACTGTTAAGCCGATGCGCAAACCAGTCAACCACCCCTATTGGGTTTGCTATTTCATTCTATTTGAGTTGCTTTTAACCCAGCGGTTTGTGAATTATTTTTCGATTCGTGATTATACGAAGCATAATCATTGCTGATGCTCTTTTACAGGTCATGAAAAATATCCTTGTGGATAGTTCTTTGAAAGGTAATGTTGGAAAATGAAATGAACAAGATGGAGAATTCAATTTGAGCCTTGAGTTGTCGTGTGGCTGTTATATTTTCACTTCCGGGGGATATCTCATTATTTTCGTCCACATAACTAGAAAATATCCATTATTTGCCCACTTTCCATTACTACTTTGAATCTCTTAGCTCAGTAAGGAACATTTTTGTAAATTGTTTTGTAATTTTAAGCTTGTGTTCAATTAGCTCGCTGTGTTGAAGATGCCACATCGGGTTTGTTTGTGGCATTGCACATCACTCTGTTTATATACATATGCACATCATGTAAATGGCGAGACGTCATTCTGAGAGGGAAAGAATACTGCTGTGGCAACTTTTGGAGGCTTCGGGGTTGTCGACACTGCAACAGAAACTCTTAAATGTGAAGGCAAGCAAGGCTTGAAGAGAATAGAAGATGGGAGACTGGACCAAGTAAGGCTTGAAGAGAGTAAAGGAGGAGAGATTGGGAGGCAGTAAAAGGCATTGTTTTTTTTTTTGAAGGATTATGATCACTGTTCTCTCAATTTGTATTTATTTTGTTGCCCAATGCTTCTCCATTACCTACACAAATGGCTTTACTCTACTCAAGCACTCTAAAAACAGTTGGGCCAGAAGTAACCCAAAATGGGTAAAAAAAATGGACCGACCCAACTATTTCGCTTAGTTATTTAACCTAATGACCTTTTTTTTTAAAATTCCTTTCAAGGACAGCGGTTACTACAGTGGACAGTTTATCATGTTGTCAGGTTACAGGTTATCATTATTGGTGCATGAAAGGGTTAAACCGAAACGTTGGGTCACATGAATAACTCATAAAACAACCAATGTTTGAGGTTTGTTTTGTGAGTTTTTTATTTGTGGGTTGTTTGACCCTACCCCTCAAAATTGTTTTGTACAAAACAACCCCCCAAAATCAGGTTGGGTTGTGTAGTATTAATTTGACCCAAATTTTGGGGTTAAACAAATAACTATTTGACCTAGCTGCTTGATGAAATTTCGGAGGACCTCGAAAAAATACATACAGCGGCTTAAGCGTGAAAAAAAAATGTGAGGTGAATTAGTACAATTCATCAGTTAAGGGAAGTTTACAGGAAGCAAGTTTTCTGTTGTGTATTCTCAACATGTGAAGCAAAACCTCATGGTGTCAGAGGCATTGGGAATAGAATAGTCAAACCCTGATAAGGGTTAGTTGTCAAATAATTTGCTGTATTTTCCGCACTATAAGGCGCACCTAAAAGCATTTTTTTCCCGACAGTGCGCCCGATAATGGCATGCGCCTAATATGAAGAGAATGCAAACTTTATATTCCCCGTTGAGTTGTTTCCTTGTTAGTGTTCCTATGCCATCTTGTGGTGATTATTAGCAGGAACCAATTGTGACGTAAAAGGTTTCTGCCCGACACTAATTGACACGTGCATTCGCCAACACACACTCACACAACTACTTTGTGAGCTCTGCGCAGCCATTATGAAACGAAGATAATACCAAAAGCATGGTTAACTACAGACTAAACGAAGGAAGAAGGAGACAAGCAAGACTTATAAGGATATTCAGCCCCTTGCGAATGTGAACCCATGAGGTTTGTGTGCCTTTTTGTTGATTCAATCGTCTTCATAACTTTTGTCTTTCATTTATAGTTTTATAAAGCCATTTGTATTTGTATGTTTCATGTCCGTGTTTGTGACCAGTTCTCATGGCTTTGTTACAGCTGCAGCGGTTGTGAAGGCTCTGTCTAAATAAAGCTGTATTGTATGGTATTGTATTCCTGTATCGTATTGCCATCTAGTGGATGCATAGCACTACTGCAGCCATTATTGTAGTTATTTTTTATAAAGCAGTGTGCCCTATACAGTCATACCTCGGTTTTCGACCATAATTTGTTCCAGAAGGCTGTTCAAAAACCGATTTGTTCGAAAACCAAAACCACGCTCTTTAAAAAGAAAAATCTTTATTGAACATGTCTGCTCACAATGGAACGCTACACGAGGAAGCGTCACTTCCTCGTGTAAGGAAGGCGAGAGGAGTCAAGTGGCTCATTCAAGTGCGCTCAGTTTGGTCGAGAACCGATATTCGGTCGTAATCCGAGGCATAAAAAACTGAAAAAATTTTTGGTCGAAAACCGATTTGGTCGAAAACAGAGACGTTCGAAAACCGAGGTTTGACTGTATATGAAAACAGTTTTTTAAATCGGCCATTCATTGAAGGTGCACCTTATAATGCAAAGCGCCCTTATAGTGTAGAAAATACGGTACTCAGAATCTTTGCCAGCTCTCCCGGTTTAACTCGGCATGGAGGCATATTATGATAACCCGAATGAACAAAAGGAAACAACAATAGTCGGATCAAATTGAAGGAAAATAAAACCGATCTGTTCAATCCTGAAACTGTATTCAGTTTTTACAAAATAACCTCTGGGTTGGTTGTCAAAGACTTTGGCAAATTCCTTCTTCTTTATCTAGTCGCTGTCTCTGTCTTTATCCTCGTTATACTCAAGGACATCATGGCTTTCCTCCTCTTCGTCGTCATCATCATCTCCACCATTCATCATTTCCATCTCGACCTCCACCCCCTCTCCCTCGACTTCTTCATCCACTTTGTTGAAGGGCTCGGCGTTCTGGGAGACCTCCACCATCTCAGTGCCTTGGACCACCTCGACGGTGCCGTCACGGACTTTCTTGACATGGAAGGTAAAAGGGGGCACCTTGTACACGGCAGTCTTGGAACGTGCATAAACCACGTGGTCTGGCGTGAAGGCTTTCTGCATCTTGTTGCGGGACGTCTGGAGCTTCTGCTTGCGTTCCGGATTGACACTCATGCGTGTTCCAAGTTTTCCCATCTTCTTCTCAATGTTGTGTCGGGTTTTCTCCAGGTTCTCTTTTGCCTTTTGCTTTGTATTCACGATGTTCTCCTTAGTTTTCTGCTTGGTCTTCTCCAGATTTAGTTTTGTCTTCTGCTTTGTCTTCTCCAGGTTCTCCTTGGTCCTCGCCTTAGTCTGATCCATCTTCTCCTTGGAGAATACGGTCTTCAGGTTTTGCACACGCTGCAGACTGCTGCGCTTGATACGTTCCGCACGGGTCTCGTAAAGGACGTCCTCGATCGCCACGCCCTCCTCATCTGAGGAAAGGTCGATAGTGGGTTTGTTTTCCTTCTGACCCTCTTCATCGTCCTCTCCAGGCTCCTCCGTAGCTTCCTTGAGCTCGAGCACACTTCCTCCTCTGCTTCCTGATACAGACTCAGAGACCCGCATGGATTTGGAAACGTTAAGTTTGGAGGGAACTTTGACTTCATCCTGTAGAGAAAAAAAACAAAACAAACAAAGAAAAAAACAGTTAAATATGAATGCAGTGAACTGCCAGATTTAGAGCAGTTATAACATTTATTAACAATGTTTAAATTCTGGGAACTACTCATTGTTCATGAATCATGGTTTTAATTACAGAACATTTTAAGATCTTACAGATTTCTTTCTTTTACCATCTGTGTTTGCGAACTGCAGATTCATTTGACCCCAGGACAAAAGGTTACCAATGGATTTGAAGAAATTATTGATCTTTAAGAGAGGTTAACGTTTCAACTGATGATGGAATTTATTTTCTTCAGTTCACAAGTTTAATGTTACAGAAAGCACTGTTTTAAATTTTCGATAGGGGGCAGTAGAACGAAAGGAAATTGAGCAAGAAAAATCAACCATCTGCACGTCAGGTCCTGGTAAACTCAGACTAGACTGGGAGTGTATTATTTATAATGTAGGTTATATATAATGAAAATTAGCAATAAAGGCAAAATAAAAACTTGAGTAGTTTAAGGTTTCTTGTCACTCCCCCAATGTTTTATTTTTTTTGTGAGGAGAAAAACTTGTTTAGCTGACCGTGTCGGCTGTCACTTCAGCTCAAAAAAGAAACCGTAACCGAACTCAACAAATAGCACGACTCAAATATGGAATGAATATGACAATATGATGCATAGTCGCTGCAAATGAAACGCAGTGTCAAATTGCAGGTGTGTGTGTGAGAGTGTGCATGCACGTGCGTATGCTGTGCATATATGTTTCTTGCTTTCATCATTCTGTCCAAAAAGAAAATCTGCAGTGTTAATCCATCTGCTGTTTAAAGATGGTTGAGTGCATTCTCATTAAAACAGTTGCAATCAGTATTCGTCGGGAGAATGCAACAGAATAGACATGGAAACTTGATATAGCTGTGAGAAACTCCAGATAATGTTTCGTGATTATATTTAAAAAAAAAAGTACAGCTTAACCCTTTCATGCACCCTGTAATGTGAGAACATGATCAACTGTTCACTGTAGTAACCACTGTCCCTGAAAGGGTTAAAATCGAAAATTAGATGTGTTTATTTAATGCTGAAACATTTGAGTTTGACTGACATTCTCATTACGGGTTATAATTTAGGGTTTGGCGGCTACTTTATGTTTTAAGAATTGTAACTGAACTCTCTTCATATGGATGCATTCTGGGCTGATTGTTGGGATTTTCTTCCCTTTCGAAGAAGCACAAGATGACTGAAGTGAGGCATTTGAATTCCTCACCAAAGTCATGCAAAAGGGGTGGAATTACAGACCAACCTAAAGAGAGATGTTGGTTCGTTACATTTGACAGAACCTTTCACTTATTACAACAAGGTTTCAAGTTTGTCTCATCTCAGTCATTCCAAAGGGGAACACATTATAGAGCGAAATGTACATTAACATTGACAGAGCTGAGGCAATGGAAACATCCCTTTTGCTAAAGTGTTGCGCAAGAATATCACCTCCACAAGAAACGCTGCGCCACGAAGCATTCCCCAATGCTCAATTTAATATATGGTGTGACTACAGTATTACCTTTTGCTTGTCTATGCATGCTAGAATGGAGGTAAAGCAATTTTTGAGAGTTTTTTTGCAGGCTCACTTGGATTTACCACGTAATATAATAACAGACTTTGACCTAACAGTAGATGGATTAATTTCATGATGTTTATGAACAAGGTGAACTAAACATTGCATAAATTCCTCCAGGGTATGTAAACGTCCATTAATGATCAGATCCGCTTCTCCCAGCTGTCTTCGGGCAGTAGGCGGGTGACATGCGGAACTGGTTGCCAGCCAATTAGTCAATCGCAGGGCACACAAAGACGAACAACCATCCGCGCTCACACTCACACCAAGGGACAATTTTGAGTCCCCAATCAACCTGCCATGCATGTTTTTGGAATGTGGGAGGAAACTGGAGTACCCGGAGAAAACCCACACAGGCACAGAGAGAACATTGGGGCCGGATTCAAACCCACAGCCTCTGTACTGTGGGGTGGACATGCTAACCAGTTAACTCATTCACTCCCAATGACGTTTTTCAACGTCTTTTCAGACTTGGTCTAGAATTGGCTGGTACTGAATGAGTTTTAACTATCGTGACGCCAGTATGTAAATTCATTAATTGAAATCTTTATTTTGAAAATAATTTACGAACAGTAAAATAAATAAATAAATAAATAAATAAAATGTTACAAAACAACAAAAAATATAATCCATAGTGAATTACCGTAAATAAGAAAACTATGCATCCATCATTATCGAAAAAGAGTAGGTAGAGGTTAAATACTAATTTAATCGGACCCCCTAATTTATTTTTCATTATGAACTAAAGTGTATATATTCTCCAGTGGCACGGTGAGCGATTTATTAGTGCAGAGGTGCAGGGTTTGATTCCGGCACGGCCTTCCTGTGTGGAGTTTTCATGTTCTCCCCATGCCTGCATGGGTTTTCTTTTCACCGTGTACGCTGGTTTCCTCCCACATTCCAAAAACACGCATGGCAGGTTACTGGCACGCTCAACATTGTCCCTAGGTGTGATTATGATTGCAAATTTTTGTTTGTCATTATGTGCCCTGTGATTGGCTGGCAACCAGTTCAGGGTATTCCCCACCTACTGTCCGAAGAAAGCTGGGATGGGCTCCAGCCCACCGGCGACCCTTGTGAGCATAAGCGGATCAGAAAATGGACGGATGAAGGTGTATACTTCTCCGGGTATTCCTGTTTCCTCCCATATTCCAAAAACACTAAAGATGTGACTGTGAGTGTGAATGGTTGTTTGTCAGTGCATGCCAGGATGTAGGTAAAGCAATATTCTTCTAGTTTTTTGCAGGTTATGTGTGCCCTGCGATGTATACATACATACACACACATACACACACACT
>CAAKHF010017268.1:0-18663 GCA_901007745.1 Hippocampus kuda | reverse complement strand
CAATAATAAATTTATTTAAATGATATGACAACAAATGTGAATTTGAATAGTACGGGGACTATTGTATAATATTGCACTTAATTGAACTTATTGACCTTATTCATGTTTGTATTTATATTGCACTTACTTGAACAGTGTTTTTTGTTTTTTCTTCTTCTTTCTACCCACAATCTTGCTGCTGTAGACTGTAAATTTCCCCAGTGTGGGACAAATAAAAGATATCTTATCTTAACAACCTTTACAAACAAATTACTTTGATTTGGATCTTTAGTGACTGTACTATTATATGTTAAATGTTCTGTAAAGCATTTTGTTACAGCTGTTGTGAAAGTGGCGTATTAATAAAGATATATTGGACTGTATTGATGTCCTGCGTACTTGTTTTTGTGCTGTTTTATGTGTGAAGTTACAGACTGCAACTTCTCCTAAAGTTTCTCTCAAATGAGTTCAAAACTGGCGGATCTTTGAAAATGCACTGAGGAAAAGCACATGGTCAAAGTTAGGGAAAGGTCATGTCTGGGTAAACTAAAACAAACCAAAAAACCGACATGCCCATCCATCACCCTCAATGGCACCGCTTGCATGCTGCTCAAGGTAGGCGCAATGTTTATGAGGTGCAGATCTGTCCAACATGAGCTTAATTGCCGGTGACACAGGTCTGGAATATTACATATCTGTACAATGAAGCTGTAGATAAGTTTTGGTTGTCATTGTGGTTGCGCAGCTTTTACGCCGTAGTCAAAGTGTCAACAGACTGTCTGTGAAATACTGTGGCAGACAGTCATTGTAAAAGTGCCTCTGGAGGAGGTGAGCTTACTCAGAAAATTGCCTCCACAGGGAGAATTTCATGTGTCGAGCAATCTAGTGAGCTCCCGCGAGGCTCCAGTCCGCGTCCGTGGGGTTCCAGGCCAGTGACTGATTTGCTGTCAACGCTGTCCAGCTGCTCCCACGACATGAAGGTGTGTTCCGCGCTGCAGATGTTTGCTGTTGTCTCCAGAACTCTTTCGTGCAGTTTTTAAGACGGATGCTTGTGTGTAACCAAATACCTGCAAACTGAAAACACCTGGGCGCACTCATTCGCATGCATAAGACTAGACGCTATACATTCTCGTCTTCCACAAATGAACATGGCAAACGAACGTGGCAAAAGGCTCATTTTAATTACTGTACACTGTTACCTCTTGTGCAGTTAAAAGCCCGCACAGAAGAATTTCTAGACACTAAATGAATAAATAAAAAATCTTCATATATTTTAAAAAATCTATATTTTCATATATTTTTTTTAAAGTGACGCAGGTTTTTTTTTTCTCTCCAAATTGCAACCTTTGCGATTTGAAAGTTGTGGCGTACTACACCGCGATGTTGATTTGAATTTGAGGAATTGTTCAGTCCTACTTCTGCTTCATGTTTTCATTCCCATTCCCACGATATACCAGTGTTTAGTCCAAGGCCCACTGACCAGACCTGGCCCTCCATGTCATTATGTAGTCTTGTGGCCTGATTATTGGGATTCCCACATGGAATGTAATGGGTAAAGCACAGAAAATTCAAGT
Source organism: Hippocampus kuda (assembly GCA_901007745.1). NCBI lineage: Eukaryota > Metazoa > Chordata > Actinopteri > Syngnathiformes > Syngnathidae > Hippocampus > Hippocampus kuda. Next base: position 17,110 of record CAAKHF010017268.1, on the reverse strand, counting down.
GCCTCCCATTCTAGCCACAGCGCGAGTCTGCAGACAAACACAGTGACACTCAGCCTCTGATGAGAAGACATCATGACTGGCGACATGCTTTTGGCAATATTTCAAACAGAGCTCTACCTTTATTTGAAATGTCATCACCCCAAAGTGAATATCAGTGCAGCACAAATAAATTAATCAAAACTAGTGAAGCACAAATGCAACCTCCAGCAGAATTGAAACAGCCTCTCTGAGGCTATTCAGTGGGAGCTGACGCACACGTAAATGCCATTGCTGTTTTTATAGCATAGCCTTATAACTCACACTTTTTGAACTGGTAATGTTGCACTTGTCTGCATCATTCATTTTCTAAAAAGAAAACAAGCCATTGATGTTGCGCTTTCCTCAAAAGCAAATATTTAAAAAATTGATGTGTCATCGATTGTCACAGGCCGGCTCAAAGCCTGAAGCAGAAATGAGGGGACGCGATAATGTACATTTAAATAATAAGTGACTTGAAACAATAAAAAGCAGTGTGGGATGTGAGTGTGTAGGTGTGAGAAATGTGTGCAAAGTGTATTGGTGACTGCAAGTGTACTGTATGTGCAATAGTGTGTGAATGAGATAACCAAACATAGCCAGAAACAAACAAATCAAGGGGTGTTACCCGAGGGCAGAGAGCGAGGTTGACTAGTGAGAAGCACACATCCAATGCCTGAGTGAGCCAGGTGGCTCCAATCAAGAGGACCCGCCCCTGCCTGCCAGAGGAATTCACCCCAGTAGGACAAGGGAGGGGCCGTGTCATCTATCCATCCATCCATTTTCAACACCGCTTATCCTGTTCATATCAAATGCTCTTGATTCTGGTACTGTTTGCACACACAAACATAAAACAGTTTTTCATTTTATTCCTTTATTGGATTGATTAAAATCCAAACTGTGCCTTTGAAAGACTGCTCATCAAGTTAGAAACTGCCATTACAAGCAGTCTCCTGAAGACAACCATAATGTGTTTTCATATTCTAACCCTTTACATTACATTCGTGGTGATTTTCCTTTGATACATGCTTAAGGGTTCATTGAGAAAATTAGCTTTCCAGTGTTTTATTGTTTCGAACATTCCTACACAAGAATATTACCGGTTATCTTCTACTGATACAAAACTCTTGCATAATATTGGCTGCACATTTCATCAAATTTTTATGATGATGACCAATTACTGTATTCAAAATACAATTGATCTCACTTGGGTAGTTTTTGATGCCCGATCCCTTCGATATGGAACTGATTCTGTTTGAATTTGGAGTTTCCACTCTGTTTGTTTCTGAAGCAGATTTGCGCAGGCAAAAGCGGGCCTGTTGTTGAGCCGTGTGTACATGCTTCATGCACATCCACATGAATTCCCTCGGATGTAGGCAGACAAATGCGAACATGTTTTCACATCTGGAGGTGGAAATCGGTGCAAGCAGCTTGTCAAAGATTGAAAGGAAGACTGTTCTATAAATATTCACTTTTGCATACACACAAAGAGATGAGGAGGAGGAAAAGGATTAGAAAAGCTACGGTGCACACTGTTGTGAATTTTACCAGGCCTGGACGCCAGCAGAGTCTTGTATGGAAAACAGAGCTGACTAGTTCGGATTTTAAAAAAAACAAAAACAAAAAAAAAAAACATAACCTGTACAGTGTAACTACATGCTCCTACACAGGCACTCAACGTTCAAAAATATTAACATACAGTAACATGAAAATGTATTTGCCCCCCTCTGTCATACACAAAATTTTCAAATCATCAAACCAATTTTAATATCACTCAGAGACAACCCATGGAAATACAAAATGACAATTCAATTTATTAAGGCACAAAACTTTCTGACCCTCTGTGAAAAAGTAAGGGACGGTGAGCCACGCCCAAACCTAATTACCACCATACTTGTTGAATCATGAAATCACTTGAGTAGAAGTTGTGAAAGAACGTGAAATAGGCCACAACATCTCAAGAACCAATGCATTATGCCACGTTCCAAAGAAATTCAAGAAGAAATGAGAAAAAAAGTGATTGAAATCCATCAGTTTGGAAAAGGTTACACAGCCATTTCCAGTGGACCACAAATGGAGAAAAATGGAACCTATACCTTCCCAGGAGTGGACGACCAACTAAAATTACTACAAGAGTGCAACGATGACTCTTCCAGGAGCAAATAACAATGTCATCATTTCAGTGTCGACTTAACCCCTAAATTCTACCGAACCAGTAGTGTATTTGCAGCACTCATTTACATTACATTGCATGTGGGTTTCATTATCACAGAAAATTTAATAATCTGCCCCCCCCAAAAAAAACTGCCACGAATGCCCAGAATGTTACAATAATATGCAACATAACAAACGGATTTTATTTTCATACACACTGTATAGTATGGACCAGTGGCGTGTGGTGAGGTTCATGATTGGTGAGGCACTGACTCCTTTAGTGTCAGATTTACAAATATATAAAGCAAAAAGGGTAGCTTATTCAATTGGCTAAACATTATATTTGCGACATGCAGATATACGGCAAGCAGCAGGAGCCAGTTGCATGTATCAACCCAGTTTGTGATGATTGCGCAATATAACGCACATTCAGAGGTGAGGCTCTGCCTCACCTGCCTCCCCTGACCGCACGTCCCTGGTATGGACTTTGGAGGAATTTGTTAAAATAGAAATGGTCCATTAGAGGAAAAATGTTCTCAACCTGTTTAAGTCAAATGTAATTGGATGGAATTGTGCCATACAAATTCGTCCAGACAATTCTGGAGTTAATGTCAAGACATGAATATTATCACAGGTTTTGACGGATTTAATCATAAACTCATCAAAAATATATTCAGCTGAACGTGTGTAATTATTTGACATTGCTCATTTGCTCATTTTGAGTGGAATACCCTGAAATTCACAAGGGAACTCCAGAAGTAATATTGTTTCTTTCTTTGTCTTGCTCCCTCTCAAACGTCCGCATTGTTTTTCATGCATTTAAAAACAACCACTTGTATTAATTCACTCCCTTTCACCCTCGCTCCTCCTTTCACCGCGATTCCTATTTGCCAGAAAAGGCTCTGAATCCAACTCCGATCAATAAGAACAATCAAAAGTTGCTCTAGGGTGTTGAAGCCTCATACTACTAACCACAAGATCATTTTACCTGCACCATTTCAACACACTGCCACAACTCTACCGTATTCCAATGATTTTTTTTTTCTTCTACACGTTGCACGCGATATTAGAAGGTGGAAGAAATGATAGAAATTGATCCCGTTGCTAATTGGTGTAATTGGATATAACTGAAAAGTTTTTCATGGTATAGGCTGACTGTCAACAAAGGCAAACACAGATTGCTGATCGAGCTTTAGTGGCTTGGAAGAACTCTGGTCACAATTGTGTCAGAATTCACCGCATACTGAGCCTTCATGAGAAGGAGACAGCAAAAAAGATGGTTTATGTGAAGAATACTGTGGGAGATAAGGAGACGTTCTCCATCTGTATGGGAACAGAGAGGCGTTCCCACGTTAATGTTGCCTTTTTGTATTCATTCCATAAATATGTTTTTGTCCCCCCAAAACATACCGTACTTAATAGTTTGACACCATTCTTTGTGACCCCAATATGCATGGTGTGATGTGGTATCTGGTCCTGCCATCTTTTATTCACAAAGTAAAATCCACAGCTACAGAAATCCATGTCACACACTGCCAATTATTCATAATTGCCACTTTGCACAAAAGAAATGCATGAAGCAACTACACTTTAGTTTAGTACACTTTAGAACGTTTAATCGGGAATCATTATCTTTCAAAATCTGCAAAATCGTGTTGTTTCTGATTTTCTTCTTTTCCCGTTAACACGTTACAAGCGAAGACAAAGAAAATTACATCAATTAAACATCACCACCAGCCCCTACCTTGGGTGTCTATTTTTAACAAAATCTAAAACGAGACTAAAACCTTTTTTGTGTTGCTAAAACTAGACTAAAACGTTTTTGAGCTTTTTTTCGACTAAAAATAGACTAAAACTATCACGAATATGTATGACCAAAATCTGACAAAAACTAAGAGGCATTTTTTTTCCCAAAAGACTAAGACTAAACCTGAAATGGCTGCCAAAAACAACACTGCTGCTTAGTCACAATTTCAGTCATAGTATTTGCTTTTCCATCCTGGTTAGCGTGCGAAATAAAAAGAGCATCAACATGGCCATCATGAAGGCTCAAGTGCTGTCGCATAATGGTATTTCCAGCTAGGGAAAAAGAAAATCCCCTCACCCAGTGTGCTTGCCGCTGGGACTGGTAACATTTGTACAATTTGGCCAAACAGAGAAAAGTGTCATTGTTCTGGGCCCTCCACAGCAGTGGCAATTTGTAGTGTTTGCAAGTAGTGCTAAATAATACCTCGCCATGTGCACAAGAGCAATTCTGCACTCTCCTTCCACTTTGAAAGTGTGGGCTGAAAGATGCTCCAAAAAAAAATCCAAGCTCAAGCCTCTCCATGTTTTCCATTCAATTCCCAAAGCTGCATATTCAGAAATAGAAGAAAACGGAAATCAGTTCAGGAGACTAATTTCATTCAGCACACTCACCTGTTGCTGCCAGCAACTCTGCCTCCTCCTCAAGGAGTGCATTCAAGGTGGCTCTGGGCGGCCTCTCTTTGCTCTCCGCGATGAACTTGAGCTGTTCAGCAAGCACAAAGGCTGGAATAGGAGTTTATTCCAGGTCATCTGACTCCAGATTGAACCGTTTTTCTAACTATGGCAGCCATGCCAGATTCTTGAACACAGAGTGAAGTTGATGTTGAAAACCATGGGACAGATGAAAGACAACCCCACATAATATTTGAGGAGCCTTGGCCAGCGTCTGTAGTACGGAATAAACTGTGACATCATCTCTCACGTCTCTCACTGTAACGCTCGCATGGTGAGTGACTTCTGGACACTTGCTTTTATGACAGTTTCATCTGAAAGCACAGATCGCACCGCAATTCTTTGAAGAGCCACTGGAGCATGGCAACTTCGGAATCCCGCTCTACCAAGTAATCAGTCTGGAGTTTATCGCCATTTATGCCAAGCTGTGCCTGTCGTCTCTTTGAGGCACAGGTGGCCATTGCAGAATAGTGAAACATGGCGTTGAGTTTATCACCTATTCCCCACTCTACACTTTTCCAGCTTTCAAAGACGTTCGATTGGCAAAAATCGGAGTAAATTAAGTTCAAAGTGTGCTACATGTGCAGTTTCAACACCAAGACACACACAGACGAACAACCATTCACACTCACAATCAGAGCGAGGGACATTTTAGAGTGTTCAATCAACCTCCCATGCATGTTTTTGTAAAACGGGAGGAAACCGGAGTACCCGGAGAAAACCCACACAAAGACAAGGAAAACATTCAAACTCCACACAGGAAGGCTGGAGCCTGGAATCGAACCCCGGACCTCTGCACTGTGAAGCAGATGTGCTAAACTCTATTAAAGGCTCAGATGATTATCCTCCCCAACATAAATGATCATCCACTATGCAGCCCACAGTTGATTATTACAATATAAAATCGAATCGTGACAGGGAATTAATTTATATACATTCTTATGACAATATTTGTTTTAACTCAGTTTGTCTTTGGACGTTCAATTCTTTTCAGACTGCGATTGGCTGGCAACCAATTCAGGGTGTCCCCCGCCTACTGCCCGAAGACAGCTGGGATAGGCTCCAGCACCCCCCGCGACCCTAGTGAGGATAAAGCGGTTCGGAAGATGAATGAATAAATGAATTCTTTTCAGATGTTTTACATTGAACACAAAAGTTGAGAATTGATAAGTTTCTTTATTTGCAGATTTCCAGAACAAAAAATACTGCCATAGACTCTTTTCACATCAGTAGAATCTCAGTTGGTTTATTCATGTTGGCAAACCTTTCCCTTTGCCCACTCTTGCGGTGTCCACTTGCACAACAAGAACGAGAAGGTTATTACACTCACAATTACTTTTTGTATAGCAGCCAGGGGTCTAAAGGAATTGCCTGTTGAGGACTGGCTGATAATTCCCTTTTAAAAGCGAGGCCATGTTTTAGACTGTAGCGCCAGAGCCAACAAATAACACGAGAGTTTGACAAACGGCGATGGAGAGCATGGTTGTAGTGTCAAGGTTAGTCTTTTGCACTCTCGGCTGGACGCCGCTGCAGGACACTGAAGAATCAGGGCATCTGTCGGCCAGGTCCAAGTAAAATGTTGCTCGGTTGTCTCTCCGGCTTGCCGCTAGCCTTTTGTTCCCCACTATTGATTAGAAATAATGGTCCTTTCGCAGTCACTTCAGAAGAGCGCTGTTAAAGGGCTGTCTGCTCCGGCAGCTCTCCAAACCCTGACGCACGGTGAGAGCTTCTTTTGGTATCTTCGTACCGGTCATATAGAGAGAGGCCGAGATCTTAATCAGTCTCTAGCTCAATTCTGGCATGTCTCGATCACAGCAACGACTGCATGTACAACTGTACACATTGGCTTCCGTTAAGGGTCCAACTACCTAGACACAAAAATAGAAAGGGAATTACTGTACAAGAGAAGAGGGAGGCAAAAGTAGCTGCAACGGTTCTTGAAACTGCCTCCATTCTCTGTAGCAGGAGGGGAGTGCATCCCCGCAGTCTTTAACGTCCACTGTTGAGCAAGCGAAACAACAGAAGACTGACAGCAACTGGAAGCAGGAGCCCGAGAGGGGATGCTGCATTTGGGAGGCTGTTGGACGGCAGAGTGGACTGGCCCACCAGGAGTTCGTTTCCCATGGCCTAGGGCAGGTGGTACAGGAGGAAAGACAGATGACAGAATTAATTACAGTGTAGCCGTCATAGTTGAGCTCCACAAAAGTGGCACTAGTTCGACTTCATAATAATAATAATCATAATACATTTTATTTGAAAGCGCTTTTTCATCACACTCAAAGACACTTTACAAGAGCTTAAAACACAAGATAAAAATGTGCACTTAAAACAAACATACATCATTTACAAAAGCACATTTAGATGAATAAAAGGAAAAAATGGGTAAAAGAGATTGAAAGGTGTTAAAAGCATTGCGGAACAGATGAGTTTTGAGAGAAGATTTGAAGGATTGGAGGTCAGTACAGTTGCGGATGTGTCGTGGTAGAGTGCGCCAGAGGGTGGGGGCGGCGACAGAGAAGGCTCGGTCCCCCCAGGTTTTGAGCTGGTTTTGAGACTTAAAGCAAAATTGGTCTGGAAAAATTGCTCTCAAAAGTCAGTCATTCCAACAATCAAATGTCAGTCGTCAGCTTCAGCTCAGCCTTGACTTCACAAGTACTTTTTCACAGTTTGCTTTTTCCTCGGCTTTTTGTGATGCCACCACAGAAATCAGCGATGGCAGGGCAAAAAGGACGGACATTGATCTTTACTAAGGGTGTTCTGATCAGGGTGATATGCTGCACATAATGATCGTCCATGAATAAGATCGGCCGATCACATAAATTAGCGATGCAGTTTGCAATTTTGGACTGCTAACTAACAGTTATTTGTTTTTTGTTTTTGTCATTTGGATGAAAATGCTTCCAGTCAATGAAAACTCATAAAAGTTTTGGTTTATAAACAAAAAAAATAAAAATACAGTATTTTTACTTTTAATACTTTTACAATACTTACAATACTTTTAACAAATGCACATCATCGTGTGTTTCAAGTTCAACGCATACGTTTGAGAAAATACTGCCATGTTAAGACAAGAGAAAGAGCAAAACAACTGGCGTGTTGGAGCCTATCCCACCCTTCATCTGGCAGTAGATGGGGTACATCTCGAACCGGTTGCCAGACAATCGCAGGGCAGACACAGACGAAAACCCATTTGCGCTCACAGTCACACCTACAGAATTTTTGAGTATTACATAAACCTACCACGCACGTTTTTGCAATGTGGGAGAACACCGGCATACCCAAAGAAAACTCCCGCAGACACCGAGAGATCATGCACACGCTACATACAAAGTAAGGCTGGAGCCCGGATTCGAAACCACGACCTCTGCACTGTGAGATGGACGTGCTAACCAGTTGCCCACGCCTATATTATATATTTTATTTAAAGATGTCTAATTTACCTGACAGCAGTCGAAAAAGGGAAGTAACAATTTTTTTTCCCCACTTAAAGCACTGAACCCTCGGGGTAGGACTAGATGAGTTTTTTACTTCTTCCTACTCCCTTGAACGTAATAATTGTGTTGAATGATGACTGATTTCTCTTTCCTTTTTACTATTTTACTTACCTTACTTTCTGTCAAATTATTCCTGTATGTTTTATGTTCAATAAACAAACGAAACGAAACGGAAAAAAAATCGAATGACCATCAGCATGGTAAGCATGCATTTGAAAATGTCTGACAGACCACCGTTTACATTTTTGTCCAGTCTTGTCACATCAAAACAAACTCTCACACGTCTCATGTTTTAGTCACCAAAGTGCCATAAATACTTCACCGTCATTTCATCAGAACGTCAACCAAATCTTTTGGTCAGGCATTGCTGCCGAAAACAACACTATTTCCCATTTATTTTGATACGATACGAACATTCAGCAAACAGTGGACCCACACTCTTTGCTTGAGCTCGGGACTTAAACCCTGATGCAAATAGCAAAAATCTGTGAGCAATTAGCGTGCTATTATGCCAACGTATGGCGCGACAGCATCACCGTTTTTGCAACAGGAAAGAAAAAAAAGCTAATTTTTCAGTAAAAAATGGAAGATTGGTTAAAAAAAGAATCTCAGAATAGGTAAATTTGCAAATCCCAAACCGCAAATATGCACGGCTTCATTGTACCTACAAAACACAACTACATGGAGATAGAAGGCACCAAACAAAAGTGAAGGACAACAACCAGAAAAAAACGGACCTGTGTGGGGAATTTCTTATCCAGGATGTACCCCCTTGTTAGTATGCCTTCCGGTGGGGAAGTACTGCTATTTTGTCTGTTGTGGTGGGCAGGGCTTAAGGTATTGGACTGGCCCGCCGTTGGCTGCTGGTCAGATTCACTTCCAAACACCTTGAGGGCATTCCCTGTTGCATGAGACATAATAGTAAACAAAGTGTTTAGTAAAACGTAACCCGCATCATCTTCCGTCTCTGCCAGGCGTCTTCAAAGAGGGGAGTCACTTTATTTTGGCTAACTTTTATTTAATTGTATTATACGTGGGTTAACGTTGTACATCTGGGACGGTTAGGAACTGAAACTGTTGCCAGGTCAGTTAAGAACGTTTTTTTTTTTTTTTTAAAGGAACCAATTCTTTTGACTATTCGAAACCAATATTACTACCACTGCAACATCAACTGCTATGTCGAAAACAAATCCTATAAAAGGAGGGAGTGTGGTGGTTAGAAATTTAAGGACATAACATTGGCAATGACCACCTGTCAAAGAGCTATTGGAACACTATTCAATGTAAAGGATGCCATATCTGACTGTTAGAATCCATTGTGTCTGTCCTCAGTGTTCCACTGTATGGCCCCTCCCTCTGTTGCTTTTGGTTTTCTTTCCCTTAATTCAGTGCGGGCTGGGCGTCTCCCCAATCATTGCACCTGTCTCATCTAGACACCTGCCAGTCTTCACCTCTTCAGCCACACTCTGCGTCATAAAGGCCCGTCTGAAGATCCACCCGTTGCCAGTTCGTCAGCTACCTTCCCTGCCATACTCTCTGCTGTCCAGCCGTTGCACTCAGCCTTCCTGTACAACTTGGTTTGATTCTCAGACTGCCTTTGGTTCGTGTCTCCTTGACCTGGCCCTCTGCCCGGACAATAAACTAGTACTGACTTCATTGTGTCTGGCTGTGGGTCCTGTGCTTGTCTTAAGATAAGCTTAACACCGAAGAAGCTTTTGAAGTCACTTTAATTCATTTAAGAATGTTGACATCGGTGTTGCTGTTCTGGTTAGCCAACAAGTTCAGCATGTATGGGTGGCCAACCTGTTTGTTTTTCCTGGTAGAAGGGAGGCAATTGATTGAGGGCAGCATTTATTCATCTTAAATGGATCGTGCACCCGACGACTATTTGGAGCAGAGTGTTTATGTATTTCGTGTTTTTTAAATTACTGAGTATTCATGAGGACTTGCCCTTAGTTTGGACTTTACTGGCAGAGCATCGACAGAAACGGCAAAAAGCATCAGTATTCCCTCTTAGCCGCCACACTGCACCTGCATCTCCACATCGGCCTCATTAACTCATAGAACCTTCTGACATGGCCAAACAACTCAGAGACTCTCTCTGTATCTTTTCTCGGCAGCAGGCCCAAGAGAGCTGCGCTCATTTGCCACATCGAGCTCGGCGAGCCTTTCTGCTCGCTCGCGAGTGCAGTTCAGTAAGTGTTAACTGGAAGTGATTTGGGGGATTGGAGAACAGCAGTGCTCCACCGAAGTCATGCAGCGCCAACATTGTTACCTTTCGCATGTTCAAGCAACAAAGGTGCTAATTAGTGTGATGACGGTTCCTAAACTGATGACAAAATTAAACTTTTTTTTTTTTTTTGTCTAGCTTGAAACATTTGCTTCACCGGGACAAGGGGACAAGGGGCGGGAAAATATTACTTATCTGACCTCTGTATTCTTTTCCTTGTGTTTAGTACAAAGTATGTATGATGATTTTTATGCCATTATGCTGATTCGAGGTTCCTCATGACAGTTCAAAGATAAGAAGTGCATGTTTTTTCCAGGAACTTGTTCAAATGAGGGGGTGACAGACAGTTGTAGTTCTTTGGTCTGTTTCAAGCTCCTTGGTCTGTTTCAAGCATTTACGATTGTTTGACATTTTCAAGATTCCCACCTTGATTAAACACACACTGGTGAATCCAATTTAGTGGGCAGAGTCCAATTTGACCCTGAACACCCTAAACTTTGCATCTTTGTATATTTCTTGTCACTTTCGGACACATAATCCATTTTGCAGGTAGTTTTATTTTGCACGTAAAAGTTAAAACGGGTCAAATTTGACCCGCACAAAATTTACAGTTTGATGATGAATCCCAGAGCCACAGAATCTATGTACACACCATTTCAGGAAAATGGTAATTAGTAGTGCTATGTTTTTGCAAGGAACAGGGAAACCCATGAACTGCCGAAAGAAGGGTTAAATCCGATTTTCAATCCCACGATCAACTCAGATATTATTTGTGACAGCTGCAGCACCGCCGTGCAACCAGTGCAAAGTAGATGAGTAAGAACAAGAGAAACGGTGCGATACGGAGGATATTGAATTACAGTACAGGTATGTCTAAACCAAAGAAAGGTGGGTAATATTTGATTAAAATTCACTGGTGTTTGAGCAAGGTGGCAAACATCTCTCTGTCCATGTCATCCCGTCGGCTCTATCCCATCACAACGGTGTCCATTTTTCTGTGTCATCTTGTTTGGACTCAAATGTATTAATTTAACTCTTTCATGCACCAATGAACCTGATAGTATGATAAACTGTCCACTGTAGTAACCGTTATCCCTGAAAGGGTTAACTCACTCTATTGAGTCAATGTCATATTTTTAATTTCAGGAGAGATTTTATCTTCGCCACCCACTGTTGACCAAAGAAAAATCCATGCCGATTAGCATGCTGGTCACTTCTACCAATACCCTTTTCGAGGCGACGTCAGAGCACTTCCGATGAGATTAGGCTGGGCAAGTTTATTTGTTTATCACAATTCATGTACAAGAAAATTCACATGTGCTGAAATTTACATATAAATTGTAAAAGCATTTTGGAAAGGTTAAAAAAAATAGTATGAAGATATTGTAAAAATTATTATAAAATCATCTAAAATATTTGGAAGTAAATGTTTAAAACCAGGCATCTCAGTCTACATGAATTAAAAGATACTGTGCAATTGCGATATAATAAAGGATAGATTCGTGAGAATGCTGCTGACGACAAGAATGTTTTCAGCCCCGATTTACTGTAAATAAGCCCACAGTTTGACTGGACCGCACGTATTAGGGGAGTTTGTTCCACAGGTGAAGAACCTAATAGCTAAATGCTGTTTCGCTTTGCTTGGCTGAGGTTGAGGGAGCACACGATAGACCTGTCCCAGATGACCTGAGAGGTCTGGATGCCTCTCTTCAAAACCTGTACCCCAAAACAACAGTGAATTGTGCACAAAGTTCCACTCACGGAGACAGATGTTGTCAGTGAAGTAGTCCAGAAAGTCTTGGCATTCCTGCCTCTGGTTGCCACTGGCCAAGCAAGAGCACCAAGGTGCCACACTGGAAGTGGCGTTGTCAAGATAGTTTGGTGTGATCGGGCTTCCTGTGGAGAAACCACGCCAGGTGTCAGCCTGGTTTACTGGCGGTATTCATAGGCCTTTGTGCAGTATTGCTTTTTTTTTTCGAAATCTCTCCTCAACACCCACCTCGTGCTGACTATATAGCATTGTACTTCAGCTTTTTCACTTTCAGGTTGCACCATTCTAAAGCCGTGAGATTTTTCTGGTGCAGCAGCACAGTGGAGGTGGAATTTTGAGTGCTTCAGAAAATGCAAGCCAAGTGTGTGTTTGTGCTCTGGGGCAGCAAGCGCATCAAGTTATTCTTGCTCTTTCCTCGCAATGTGTGGAAAGCGCATGGCTATTGCTTTCCTTTATGAGATGTTCCAAAAACGAAGAGCCACGTTGAATTCAATAAGCGCATCTGTCATGATGTTGTTCGGAGCTTGTGTGATTTTTTTCCATTTTTTAATTATTTTTTTAACACTCATGTACTTCTATTGCAGACGTAGCTCTCGCCTCCCCGTAGTTGCACAATTCTACCTCATTGTCCTCTCACACAACATATGTCGCCTTCAACGCTGTGTTTATTCAGCCTTTGCATCCCTCCATCTGTTCCTCCAACTCCACGGTAAGCTTCTTGTATGCACTTACCTATGAGTCCTGTGTAGGCGAGGAGGCAGGCACCATAGTTTCTTTGCTTGCAACCACTGGCAGACACTTCAGAGGGTTCACAGTCGTACTGAAACTGTGCCAGACGAGACCTACAGAAGAAGGAAAGGTTCTGTTCAGCAAGAACATGTTAGATTCTTGTATTCTGTTATGATTTAACTTGTCTCAACCACATTCCAAAAGAAATATCTATCAGCTAGCACGGTAAAGGCGGAGCACGTTGAGCTAAACTGTGAAAGTGACAACAAGACAAATATATTTCACCAGCAAACCCCTAGACCTGGAATCATTAGTAAAACCCGCCGAGTGTAATGGAGGCATGGAAAAATAATGACCGAGACCACAGATTGCAATGAGCGATAACTCTGATCCATCTGGCTTTTTATTCGTGTTCAATATTTAATGTGCTTGTCCAAGGGGCTCTCAGGGCTGTTGGAAGCAATGATGGAGGGTGGGTAATGCTGGGGGGTAAGACAATGGCTCATTTGGTTGACTGTTTATTTGTTTTCAAAAAGCCTGAAAGCCGAATCGGACACAATCTACATTGGACATCATTTGCCATTTCAACCTTCCAAATGCTTCACCCATTTCTTGAGGTTGAGCACACATACATCACTTGTCCCAAGGGTTTTTTCTTGAGGACGTCAGAGGTAGCACAGACCACCAAGAACTCGGTGGAGTCGTGCCCTCAAACCAGTTTTGAAATGGGTTTTTATTGCGTTGAAAAACATGTTCCAACCTTCTGGAGTTTGCCTGCTGTAATTCACATCAAACTACTGATACATTTGTCACTGAACTCTTGAGGTACAACTAACCTCGACCAGATTTGTCCTGAACTGATTGAATGGATGAAGACGGACCACAATCCTGAAGACCAGAGCATTTTCTCTTGGTTGGCAGATCGCGTACATAGTTGTAGTGACAATTTGTCCCATGACACACTGTGGACATCCTTCTGAAGGCGCGTTCGTGTCCCACACTGGTGTCCTATTCCACCCTTCTTTGTGCCTCATCCTTTTCGGGCAAGAGTGCCCAAACCAGTTGATCGTGGTCAACTGGTCGACCGTGGACTGCTCCCAAGTTGACCGCAAGGGGTGTAGGGAAATGGTCTCCTGTCCCGTTTGTTTGTTTGTTTGTTTGTTTTGATCACCTCTTTGACTACACCACAGATGGCACAGAATTAAAATGGATCTATTGGGTCTAAAAATAAAAATCAACAACTGTATACGGACCACAACACCGAAGAACCAGGAAATTTGGCATGGTTTTCAGATTCCAGATGTCATGAGCTCATGTCCCGCACAGGTGCCCAATTTGATTCTTCCTTGTGCCTCAGCCATCTCTGAGGTTAATTACACAGGTGTCACCTGAAGGGTTCTCCTGTTTGGCTGAACCACTGATTTCCCAGATCCTGCGCCTTATGCCATTTGTCATACAGCACTAAAGTTTTACCCTCAATCTGGAGTTGGGTATGGGCACCCAGGAACAAAGTTTTTGCAGCAAGACATTTAGTGGAAGTCATTGGACAATAAACTTGCCCTTACTTGCACACGTAGTCAGCCTCACAGATCCTTCTCTGCGTAAGGCAGCTGGGCTTTTCCACGCTTTCATAAGAGCAGCTGGGAACGATGGTCTGCCTACGACGTTCCGCGCAGGCCGTGTCTTTGCAGGGGCAAAATAGCAGCTCATGAGTGTGGTCGGCTGGGACACGGTCAAAGAACCTGCGCAGGGCCTTGTTGCATTTGACCCGGTTGCACAGGCCAGATTTGCCAGTGGGTTTGATGCAGGCCGAAACATATTCTGTGCGTAGTTTCTGACACAAGTCGTCCACGTTACAAGCCTTTGCTGCATCCAAGCAACGGTTCACAGGTACCATTCCAACATCAGAGTCTATGGAAAGAAGGAAAGGAATGAACACAGTTATTCTGCTGATGCTTTGTAAATAAAGTTTGTCTGCAGTGCATTTATTTACAATGCTATTTGAAGATCTCAATGCTAAACTCTCATGACTCACAAAATGTGCATGTAATTCTGAAAGGTAAAGTCAACACTGTGATTACATTTTGCGACCTCGGCAGTATGACCGCATTTCCATTCATGGGTTGTATTGCAGGAACACAGTGTGACAAAGATATCATTTTACATGCAGGAATGTTGCTCAGATAAATAGCGTAGCTGTCCTCAGCACAAAACGGGCTTGTCTTTGCCCCGGGCCAGCTGCCAGGGAAAATCCAAGCATACCCCAAAGGGTACAAAAGTAAAAACATGAAAGTTAATGAAGGTCAGCAGACTTGCCTGCTGTGATCGAGGCCAAACGGACGTAGTCATAATCCCACTGCACAGTCTCATAAGGATAACTCTCCACCAAGTTGAGTCCTGAGGAAGGAAGAGGCGGTTTGAAGCTGTAATTTTGCTGCAGTCTGTCTAATTGATCGCACATGATCACAATAAAGGACGTCTTCACTTTTTTTCGGGGGAACTATAATTTGTCATTGTAGAACAGGTATTCCGAAACTATAAACATTTTCCACTATAAAGTGTCATAATGACTTCACTGTCTACTAGCATACCCAGGTGAATGATAGGGTGCACCAAGTCTGCCGGGATGTTAAAGTAGCGTGGCTTCAAAAGAACAGTCATTGTCAGGGTAATTTATTCCTGGGTTTTTTTTTCTAGCCACCTGAATATTCAGTATTTATGTCTCATTACATGATTAATTCAGGGGATTCTAATCGCCAATTGATACTCTGGCATTTAAAAGGGCTACTGTCGAAAAGCAGAGCAAAGTTGATCTTAAAAAAAAAAATCATAACGAATAAACACCACAATACTGCCCACAGTATTGTGGTGAGCACGGAGCAGTTGAGCGGCTTGAGGATTTGAATCCACATTTCAGAACTATGCAGAATATCCATCAACCACTAACCGTGAATGATGGACTGGTGAAGGCTCCAGTAGATACTCAGACAGTTCTTCTCCTTCTTCATGCCCCGTTTACATTGGCAGCCGTGCAAAGGGCTGGCGAGCAGGGCAGACACCGCATTGGCACACTGACTCCTGGCTCCAGGGCCCAGCTTCATGCTGCCGTTGCCTGCCACACATTGACGCAGTGTGCGCAGGCGAGGGCTGCAGGTATCATCACTTGAACACATGTCTCCGGCCATCAAGCAGTCGCTGCCAGCCAATACAACTGCCAGCAGAGCTGTGGGAGGGAAGTAGAACAATAACTTGGGTCAACGTTGACCTGTGAGGTTATCAGAGCAGTGGTTCTCAAACGTTTTTTGCCAAATAATTTCGGAAAAAAAAAGAATGCTTAGCTCTCCAAGTACCACCATCCTCTCACGAACATTAAAATACAACAGTGTAGTACAAGTGCCTTGAAAAAGTAACAGCTACTCTTCTGATTACTTGATCTTTAACGTAATTAAATTAGATTACATGTTGGCGGGGTACACAGAGACAAACAACCATTCAAAGTCACTATCACACCTCGGGACAATTTAGAGTGTTCAGTTAACCTACTGGATGTGAATTACTATTAAAATAAGATTTTTTGGGGGGAATTAATTTAAAAAATACATTTTTAATGAATTAAAAACTCATTGATCCTGTTTCCATTCTTCTCCTGATGTGAGGAACACACCGGCTCCTATTCAGGTTCCCACTAAATACACGACTCACGTTGACTTGACTAGCTCATAGTTTGTTTGTTTGTTTGTTTGTTTTTAACACACTCATTTTAATTTCAGGGAAGTTGTGATCTTTAAGACACTCCCTTCCTTTGTTCTCTCGCCTCTACGCATGTTTCCACAATGATTCTAAGAAGAAAGTAGCTTCTGTTTTCTGAGTTTTCCGGGTCATAGTCCAACGCATGACCTCTCATCGGAAGTCTGACACATCTGCCTCAATAAAACCTCTTCACTTTTATGCACTGCAGATAATTATGGGACACAATTCTCCAACTCATTGCAGGTCTTGACAGCATCATTTAAGTCAGTGTAAGCACTCATGTTCTCTTCAATAGATGTCAGAAAAAACCTTTGTAATAGACAACAGTGTGTGCGTGTGTGTGTGTGTGTGTGGTGTGTGTGTGTGTGTGTGTGTGTGTGTGTGTGTGTGTGTGTGTGTGTGTGTGTGTGTGTGTGTGTGTGTGTGTGTGTGTGTGAGACTCACGTCCCTCATATCCAAGCAACAGTGTTTGGGTCCATTGTGCCACCT
>CAAKHF010017264.1:20850-28430 GCA_901007745.1 Hippocampus kuda | reverse complement strand
GAAGGGGGAAAGGGGGGGGGGGGGGGGGGGCGGGGGGGGGGGGGGGGGGGGGGGGGGGGGGGGGGGGGGGGGGGGGGGGGGGGGGAAAAAAAAACAGCGAAAGAAAAAAAAAAAAAAAGGAGGAAAGAGCGCAGCTAAAGTGGCGAGGGCCCGGAGAATATGTTTCCAATAGACCCCCGTCAGGCTGCGTTAGCATCTGCGTCCAACACATTCACCGCAGGGATCGTGACCCTCCACTTCCCCTTCCCTCGCACTCCCCAGTGGGCGAAGCGGCCTGCAAGGTCACCGCATGGCACAATATAAACTGACCCCCAGCAACTAGCCTAGCCATAAGCACCCCAACCCCCCCCCCCCCCTCCCCGCCTTCCCCTTTCCACATCCAACACCCTGTGGACATTTCCAGCGAGCACCAAAGTACCAGGCCCATCCCTGGCAGGGTCACTGTCAGCCCGTAAAATCACACCAGGGCCCGAAGCATCACCCAAACCGGTCCGAGTCTTTAAAGGCGGGGTAGAATCGGGCGAGGATGCGCCGGGAGGACCGACGAGTTGATCAACACCGACGCTCGCGGTCCTGTCGGCCGTCATCATGGCACGCGCGCGCCGAGCTCAGCGTAAACACGGATGGACCGCCGAGACCTTTATGCTGCTTTTACCTGCAGTAACTGGAGCCGCGCGTGGCATTCTAAGATCTAACACAACCTGATGGCACTGCAGAGAGGATCACCATCACTTGTAAAAAAAAATGTCTCGGTGCTTGGAGAGGGACCGCGTTACAAAGATGGACTTTCTGGATCACAGCTGACAAAGAAACCTGCTGATGAATCCGGTCTGAATGTTGAGAAATAGTTCATTAGTTATGCACTGAATCCCAACAATTGTGCCGCGGTGTTCTGAGAGAGATTATCAGGTGAAATCCGCTTTGACTTGGTCAAAAGATATTTTTGCAACAAATCGTGTATTTTTGTTCATTTAAATAGCTGACCTCAAATCGTTTCTTAGGTTTTAATTGATATTTGTTTTTTTCCGAATGCATTTCAATGGACATCAATTGTATGCAAATTGTGGCTATTCATGGTCTGGGCCGGTTGCAGAAATCTGTCCGACACTTTGTGAATGGTACAGTGACATGATTAATCCGGTCATTGTGCCCAGCCAAATATCCTGAACTTTTTGTGAGTTGTGTAAACCTAATTAGGTATGGCAGAGGGAAAAGTGTATGAAAAGGAAGAAGAGATACACAAAAACTATCATTGCAGAGAGAGAAAATGCTATGCTACATACTCTCCAAGCAGATCCACTTCAAATTCAATTACACACAGACTTCCAGTTACCAATGTGCGCCGTACAGATTTAAAGGGTTAAATTGACAACATTTCATTAACCTTGGGTATTTTTCGACTATTCATTATCTCCTAATGATGTCATCAATGTCATCATCCTCACTATTAAAAGCCCATCCAAAACAACACAAGATGTCAAATAATGAGAAGGGGAGAGAGAAAACCATCTTCTTCCGCTTGAGAGAGGGAAAATAATTATTAATTAGGAAGGAACGCCTCATTTAATTAGTCCTTTTGTTAAGACAATGAAGGGAGATGAGCTTGCATTGGAATATGTGTTGTTTTTTTTTTTACCGCATGACAATGACGGGAGGAGGAGGGGAGGAGAAAAGAACAACATCCCTGGCTAATTTGAATACAGTCCCATTAGTCTAATGACCAGAGTCTGTGATCACTACTCATCACCATTAATGCCACAACTCTCCTTTGCTCTGATTGCCCAAGGCCTGGCTTTTTCCCTTTAGCCCACATTCGGCCAAGGAACCAACGCTTTTCCCCTTCCGCTACACATGAAATGTGACATGGGGACACTAATGTATGTGGAAAGGGGACGGAGAGCAGGGCTGCTGAGACACCGCGCGCTCCTCCTTTCGCAGCTAATGACATGACGTGCCACACGGAAACTGGGGAGAAAAAAAGAAAAAGAAAAACACAACCTCTCGTGTTTAAAAGCCATCAGCACCGAGGCATGCTTCTTATTCGAACGCTCCTCAACACGCTAATAGGTGCAACCTAACGAGCTTTGACCTCACATCCGCCGGCATCCATGCTCCATATTGGCATCGGAGTGATGAAGATGCCACACTGCGTTCAAATGAGTTGGAAGATTGCAAATAAAACGGAGAAGAGTCGCATTTGCAGTTGCACGATTTGCTCCGGTTTTCTGCTTCACAATGCACAACGGAAGCTTATTATTTTAACCACATGTTTTGTATATAAACAAGTCATGCAACGGCCACTATGGGGGACGGGGGGGGGCGGGGGGGATGCTCTGGGAAAAGCTTCTGGAAATTGTGATACATGCAGAAATGTGCCAAGGAATGTAAAAGGGAATATTGGATTTAAATATTGGAAGACATTCTGGCATGCTGGTCAACGTCGGATTTGTTCGGAAGCAGACTAAATGTTTCTCACAAGAAATATTGTTGAATACATTTGTTCAAGGGGGTCACCGTGAAATCTACAGGAAATGTTTTAAGTCACATTTTATCATCCTTAGCTGTATACAATTTAATTTATGCCAAAACGTAAAAACAACACGGGTTTCCAGGTATTCTGATGATTGAAAGGAAAGCCACTCAGTAAAAGTAAGTAGTTCTTAATAATTAGTTCTTAACGGGGGGTGTTTGCTGTCATAAAACTGCTAGCAAGACTTGACTTGCGCCTGACGTCACATATCCCCTTCACCCTCTCAAGTCTTTGACCACAGCCGCGCCAATCACCCCTGTACACAATTGTGATTCTCAGACATGGCTCTTAATAACATATGAAACGTGTCGTCGTGATAAATAGTCACAGAGAACGTGCATGGAGCGTCAACAAAACAGCAGTGCTAGCGTTACTGAGCTTGCATTAGCAGTATGCACAAACTGAAATTAGCCACGGCTAATATGCTGGTATCATGTTATGGGTTTCAAGTTTTATCTTTTGGAATGTACAAGCCATTAAAAATCAAGAGCGCGCCCACGATGGTGCTAAAACGATTGACACCTTGTTGTCGACATTAGCTAGCAGGCGTAGCCATAATGGTCTGTGAAATTACTCAAAGATAACCCAACCAGACATGTGAGAAAATTCCTTGCGCCACCCAAAGTATCCCGGCGCGTGTTGACAAACATTCTAGACTGTCTTATACTAAACGGGGCTCCTTAAGCACAATTTGGTGGTTTATTTATCCCATTCGGATTTGTGTGACCTTGCACGCACAAGTTCCCTCTCGTTTTAGTCTCCACTTATCATTTATCCAATTGAAATCACGTCACATGGACTTGAAAGCGAGGCCTTTTGTTATTGTAATGCTGCTTTTTCATCACTCTAATAATGCCGAATGTATTCCTCCCGCTCGGTTTTATTATATGCTTCTGCCCCGCCAATTGCTTCATGACACTGCTGTAGAGAGAGAGAGAGAGATGTCAAGGGCAAAACTCAGATAAAAGAAAACCTCGGTCATTATTACAGCATCAAATGAGCATTGAAGTCATTTGGACGCGCGGCGCCTCCATCCTCCTTTCGCACATACCGGCAGCACATGACAAAACAAACAGGTCACCGAGCATGAGGTGAAAACATGTAAGTCACACGTCTAATGCCCCGGCATCATCGTCACCCCGCGTGATTCCACTCTGCCAGACAAAGTGGCACAGCTGGCAGAGAAAAGAGCAAGCGCAAAGCAAGCAAGAGTGTTAAATGACCCACGGTGCTCAACAACCTTGGTGACTGGGGAAGGCCAGCACTAATTAACGCCGGGCGGCCATTTTGGCTGTCAGGGGAATCATCACTGTGCTCGCAGTGCTTGGATTCACCCCTTTGGACATCTTCGTCACTCGCCCGCTCCCAGGCTGAGGACTTTTTTTTTTTCACCCCTCCACCCTCTAACCGACAACCTCTCACACGCAGGCCTGACCCCGCCCCCAACCCAATGCTAACGAGGGGAATGTTTGTCCGAGGAAAAAGCCGACCACAAACCGTGTCGATCAAAACGCCGGCCTTCCTTATTGTTGCTACAGTCGCCTCGCCGTCGGTCGATGATGCGGCATTGTGTACATTCTGACACCTTAGGAACCTTAATCCTCAGAAAAACGACTTTATCATGGGTTAGAATAGCTTGCCACATTGGCGGCAACCTCGGGGATCGTGATTTAATACCTTGATGCTTTTCTCTCACATCTTAAGGACAGACATGTGCCTTTTGGGGACTAAAAAAAAATGCACTCATCCATTTTCTATTGGAAGGAGCCCCAGGCATGACATTAGGGGGAAAAAAATGGAGGTCAGCTTCTCTAGACACAGTAAAGGAGATGTAGAGGCCGGGCTTATGTAAGACAATAGAGAGGGATTTCATTTTAGGCTGAAGATGAACGGCAAAGACATACCGGCATTTCAAGCTAGTAGGGGTTAAAAAAGAAAAGACACTTAAAACGATCACGTATCGCAGGTTTTAGCAAATGTACAATCCATTAGCTTACCCGGACAATCGCAATTGTTTTTGGCAGTAATCAAATCTACAATTTAGCTATTTTTGTGCTCACAATTAAAGATTGTTTTTCAAATGTCATGTCTGGGGCTCCATATTATCGCACTTATGCTGTTTTAGGTCTCGAGACAATTGCAGTTGGACTGCAGCATGGAGGGCCTATCGCAGGGCACTGGAGAGTCCAACCTGTGCAAGCTCCAAGGAAGCCAGCTATGTTAACCGCGACACTTCTAATTGTATTGCAGTTACCAATGTAGTTTTGTCGCTCACGCATCCCATTCAGGGTCACATGGAGGCTGAAGCCTGTCCCTACTGACTGTAAGGCAGTTGCACCTTCAACCGGTCATCAGTCAGTCGCAGAATCACTGAGCAGAAATTGAACCCTTGCTAATGCCAAGATGGTCCTCGACGTCAACCACGACACTGCCAATGGCCACAGAAACATCTATTTTCTGTCATCGAGTGGCTTGGTGTGAAAAACAGTCTTACTGAACTGGTCACCGGTCCGTCAGGGAATGAGGCTTCACTCGATCCCTGAACGTCAGCTTTGTCAACCACGACACTTCCAATGTGGCCTGACCAGGTTTGCAATGGTCTGGAGCGTGGCCCTAGCCTACACCCTGCACTGATGGAAATTGAGCCTTCTAGTGTGAAATGTGTTAATCACCCAGTTCAACGCTACCTTTAAGTCCAACATGGGCTAAATCGGGGTGAATTGTAACTCGTGGCAATCAATGCTACGGAACCGACATCAAAGGTTCCGGTGACGAATCACGCTCGCTCACTCTCCCCCATCAGACTGTTGCTACACAAAGTGGGTTGTCTCTGCGTGAGCGCTGGAAGCGAGAACCTCTTTTGCAGCCAAACATGCCTATCAATCATTCATCTGGATTCTGACACGCCGCCTGATAAAACCCTCAAGTTCTGTCGCCTTTTGCGGCCCGATCTCGTGCTATCACATGACAGGAGCGGGGTGGAATGAATATTCATCGCCGGCAATTTATGGATTCATTTATCACCCGCCTTCCTACGTGTTTCTTTTAATCGGCCCCGGGGGTGCGACCGTGGCCTTGGCCAGCCACCAGCGCTGGAGCTTTATTCCTCTTCACACAGGCCTAGTGTTAACGCCGCTGGCCAAGTTCACAGATTTGACTGACTGTAGACTTAATGTCGCTTGCCTTGTTTTCAGCACTTGTCCCTCCAGATTTGCCACCCTGGCTGCACAATTTCCTCCAATTCTAATTATTCATCAGCTCGTTATGCCCGTGCCTGGGCGCCTCCCCTAATTAGAGGCGACGCAGGGTTTGGTCCCAGGCTAGCCCCGAGTGAGGCAACCAGTTCAGAACCAGTCTGCGGCGTGCGCCCGTGGAGGGACTGGGTAAGTGCCAGCCTCTCCGAGTACACGGGCGAGGAGGAGGGCCCGTCTTGACAGTGTGATGTGACGTCCCTTCGGAAGTCTAACACAAACACACACACGCCATCGTACTGCAGTGCCCCATATCTGTTAGCATCACCTCAAGATGTTTATAGCAAAGTCTTTGTTTCACTGGTGTTATGTATTGCAACATGAGTGTGAAGTTTTGGTTTTTTTTTTTTTCCAAATGTCGATTTGTTTCAATGCCGTCAAGTCAGCCTGCTGAGAACAGTGTCAGTGGGCAGTGTAGACAAGCGTGAATTATTAAATCATTGTTCCCTAATTAACATCAGCCCCCTTTAGACACGGAATAGCCTCTCGAGCGAAGAACAATAGAGCGTGCCTGTGGTTATTTAAATGAACATTTTCCGCAAACAGAAACAAACAATGGCCTCATGTACGCCTCCACTGGCACTGCTGTTTATATTAACATGATTTTTTTTTTTTGCCGCAGAAGCAGGGCGAGTGGTGTTAGCATTAGCTAATAAATGACAATGTCAGTGTCAAATGAAAATATACAAGACACAGGAATGAGACACAACGAGAATAAGAACCCCAGCTATCCATTGTTCTCAGGCCAATACCATACAATACATCTTTATTTATATCGCGCTTTCACAACAACTGCAGCAGTCCAAAACTACACAATAGTGACATCATGCTAACCTGTCTGGTCAAAGGTGGAATTTCAGAATTTTAAAAAAAAAAAAAAAAGGTTGTAAACAGTATCACTTTTAAATATCTTTTTTTTTCATTTGTCCAGTCAAGCAAAGCGGGGCTTTTATTTGAGGGCAGATATACACAATGATGTTTTAACCGACATTTATTCATGAATCAAACAATGTTAGCAGCCCAAGGCTTCTCAAATCGTGACGTTACTTTCCCTTGAATGCAGTTCGACGGCTATAAATGAGCAGTTGTTGACATGGTAACCAAATTCAAATTATGTTGAGTTTGGACAAAAAAAAAAAAAAGTTTCGGAAATGAATAGCAATTCTCTGTGTCTTTTCTGAAGAACCAAAATCGGAAAGTAACAAAGTTACGGTATGTTAATAAAATATGTGCCAAATATGCAAAGGAAACTTGTCGGTTTTAGCATCGTGTTTTAAAATAGAATCAAGTTTCCGGGCTTGTTTGAATTTCTACCGATGAAAATTACCTTTCGCACGAACGTTAGGCTAACACACAACTGGTTAAAGTAGCTGACAAGAGGAATTTCAAAGATGCCAATCCTCCTTGTCAAAATTTTAAACCATCAAAAATTTGTATTCTGATAAGGGTTTTACCCTCAGTTGACCACAAACTTGCCACCATTTTAAAGCTAGCTTCGTAACACGGACTGTTAGCATGTTAGCATGTTCTAAACATCACTGAACAGTTTAGTTGTTCTTCCCCCTTCAAAAATCCACGCCTCAGCTACCAAACAACATTCTCAGTGACCTAAAACACAGTTTGCGTGCGGACGCAAGGCAGAGAGGTGGGAGGAAAAAGGTACGTTCTTAAAAATACCCGTGTTCGTGAGGAAATGACCTGAGCCTCGGGTTATTTAACGTGACCCCCCCCCCCCCCCCCGCCCCCGTGTGTCATCTTTGCACCTATATTTATTTCTTTATTTCTGATGCATTCGCACA
>CAAKHF010017264.1:0-18330 GCA_901007745.1 Hippocampus kuda | reverse complement strand
AAGTATATAGTAGTAGATGAATTACGGTAATCAATGTTTGTACTGGATGTTAAAATCCTGTTTCTACATACTACATAGAAATACACACACACACACACACACACACACACACACACACACACACACACACACACACACACACACACACACACACACACACACACACACACACACACACACACACACACACACACACACGCACACACGCTCACTCCTTCCCCGCCCCACTTGGTCACAGTGCCCCCTTACACCAAGTGCATGTGCCAAGCACAGTGACCCACATTTACATGAAGTCCCCGGTGACACTTTGGACTGGTCCATCCACTCTTCCGAGTTCAGCACTGGTCAACACAGTCAAAGCAGGTGAAGAGCGAGAAGTCACCGAATGCTGCGTGACAACTGTTTGCCTCTCTAACTTCTATTCCTGGGCCGTGTTTGCGCACGGGTCCATTTTGTGTGGAAGAAATCACCACCGAGTGACACCCACACAGACACGGAGACTCGCCCGTCGTGAAAAAAACATGGCGCTGAATGGAAAACAACACTCGAGAATGGGGCGGATAAATAAATGATGGTGTCAGGGCAGAGTGCGAATAGCAGCCGCGAGGATGTAAAAGGAGAGAGGAAGGGAGAGTGATTAAGGCTTCAGAGCGATGGCGATAGGCCTCTTCCTGGTGGTCTCTGCGGACCCCGCGGATGAGCCTGAGAGCGCGCAGACGGGACAGCCAACCTCTCAGCTCGCTTCGAGCTGTCGCCGCCAGTGATGCCCGACCCAGGAGACTACGCTGCGCTCTCTGCGAGATGGGAACAAACTCATAAAAGCTATTATTGCGCAGATGGTTTGTGCTCTTCTACCTTAAAAAAATAAAAATAAAAAAATTGGAGCAGATCTTGACTGCTGGAATTCACATCCACTCAGGATCATCTCCAAAACTATGTTTGCAGCGCCGCCCGCGTATCAACGTGTCGCATTCGCGACTCAAAGTGACCGCATGTTTCATTCCTTGGGCACTAATTCTGCGGCCACGTCGCCGCTTGCCGCTCACAAGGAGATATCTCACAATCAGGGCGTGAAATGCTCGAGAGCTTCCAGGCAGCGCGCCTGCTGGATGGTGTTTTCTCCCAACTGGTGTTCATTTGACATTTAGTAAATCATTACTGCGGCCGTGCCCTTGAGGAACATCCCTACACACACACACACACACACACACACACAAACAAGTGCAACCTTTATTAACACTGTTTACATGTGAAGTGACCTGATTTCATTCATCGCCAAAATGACACATTCACCAGAGAAGTGTGTGATCAACGCCCCTGAAGCGGAATGTCAGCTTATTAAAAAAAAAAAAAGAAAAAAAGTGTGGAAATCATAGTTTATATTTAGGGTTACAGTCCTCCCCTGCTATATTGCGATTTATCATTCATTCCATTATATAACTTTTTTTTTTTTTTGGCGGTTCAGCTATGTACTGCAATGTTTCAGTTGGAACACTAGGGGCAACATGTAAAAGGAATATGTAGATATGAGATGAGGAAGAATATTGAGTCTGATGGATAAACAAGTAGGAATGCGGATGCCTCTGTGTCTTAAAGTATCGCCAAACTGCACACCTGCTCTGAAAACATACTTTAGTCTGGCAGAGTGGTATTGCTGTCATAGTATCGGCACTGTTTTTCATGTACTAGAGCATATTGGCGCCAATTCCGAGACTGGTATTGATCCATCCCTAATAATTACGTTCTGGAGAGTAACAGACGCCGATGCATTTTTCATCTGTTAACTGAACGCCGGGAGAACAGCAAAACAACCACAATGAGCACATTTGCAAGTTGTGGACCACAGCTCACAACCGCACTTGCTTGATGTCCCCCATTAGGCCCCTCCTCTTTTTTTTCGGAACACTTTTTAGCCTTTTTTATGATCATCTGTGTTTCCAATGGCTATAGAACTATGTTTTCCTAAGTTTCAATGTGTTTAAATAATGTGGGAAGATATCTCGACATCCCAGATTGTCAACTATTGTTCTATCGAATCTACCGAGTTGGTACAAGCTATCAGAATCTCGTAAATTCCACTGAAGATGGCGACGTAGAATCTTCCGTCAGCTTTGAAAGCTTTCACACATCTCCCACATGTGCTAAGCTTCCTCGCGGCCCCTCTAATCATCGGCCGGGCTGAGGGTTGAAAGCTGATAAAAAAAAAACCCAAACGATACAGCGGCCACACATCTGTCCGCTCGCCTCTCGTCTCTGCCGACAGCTGATGGATGGCTGATGGCGAGAGATACGGCGCGGCGGCTGGGGGGGGCGGGGGGGGACAGATCGTAGATGGACGCGAGACATTTCTGACGTCTCCCAGTGTGGTGAATTTTGTCGCAGCATGTGGCTAACGTTGCCCTGCGAGGCTGACACGCCTTACACTCAGTGGTCACCTCAATCCGGGAACTATTTCAATAATGTTGATGCATATATATATATATATATATATATATATATATATATATAAAAAAAAATGCTTTTCTGTTGTGTACATGGAGAATGTTCTCGTGCCGCATCTCAATCAATCGCGCGAGTGTATATACGGAACTTTGGGAGCCCAGATCTATACGGCATGAAAGCAAATGCACCTGTAACACTTTTGTTCCGTGCATCACAATGTTTTGTAGCAATGCTTGAAGCCCGGCTGTCTGTGTAATTGTCTCGCAAAGAGCTCCTAATGTCTCATCGCGGCACTCACACATCATGCATCCTCCTTTTTAATCCATAACCTCTTAAGGCGGCCTCAGACGGTCAAACCCCCATAAAAGGGTACCAACGGCATGCCTCGGCGTTTCACACGCACACTTTTCATATCAATGAGTGCACGGAGTTTAGTGGAGCAATATCCACCATCAATTAAAGATGGAACAAGGAAGCAAGAGTCGCGCTAATGTCGGCCTTGAGAGGCCGAGCGAGCAATGGATGCGCAATCAATAGCCTTCGAAAAACAGATTGTTTGCGTGACACTCGCAAAAGGCAAATGAGAACATCTGTGATTTTGTGGACGCCTGCGAACAATACGAACCAAAAACATTCCAACCGCTTCTTTCCCCTTCAATAAATTCTTACTGGATTGACTCATGATTAAGTACAAATACTCATAAGCACATAAAATGGCCCAATTCTTTTTTCTTTTCTTTTCTTTTCCACAAATCAACACGAATGGTCCTTTCCCACTTCGTCTGGTGTTTTTACACACTATTAACCAATTTCTGTCCCTGAAAGAGTTAAATTAGCAGTAGGTAGGTATATATATGTATATATATACACACATATGTATGTACGTACGTGTGTGTGTGTGTCTCCGAATGTAATTTTGTTGTAGCATGAGAGTGACTCCAACAAGCAGAGACAGATTTCCTGTGTGTTTTCAACATATTTGGCTAAGAAGAATATCGTAATATTGTTAGTTAAACAAATATGGAAATGGCGCTTCACTTTTCTCAAGTCATCGAGACACAAAGCCAAGACATACACACACACACACACACACACCACACACACCACACACACACACACACACACACACACACACACACACACACACATGCTTACGCCGCGGACGTCTTTGGCCTATTGCCTCCGAGCACTTTTACTTGCTAGCGCAGATATTACATATTCAAACTGCGCCTAACCCTCGGTCTACCTTGACGCTCGCCCGCCCATGACACCTCAGTGGGGACAAACGCGGAGACGATGCCAGTGAGAGGCGAGCTTGCCCGCCGTCTTCTCGCCTGACAGCCAACATGTTTACTTTTGGTGGCTCTCTCCACGCATCCCATCGCACGCTCATGAAGAAGGGACAGGCGGCGGCATTGCGGCGCCAGAGGCGGGATGGAGGGCAAAAACGACGTGGGGAGACGCTGATGCTGCGACGACTCACACGGCGTTGACCTATTGTGTTCCCCCCTCAGGGTGTCAATGAGCGGGAACGAGGGGGTTAAGGCATCTCCGCTGTGGCGGAAGTAACCAGGAATAGGCGAGGGGAAAGAGGAAAGGATGTTATTAAGATTATTGTAAGAGGGCATGCGCTGAGTTGTCAGGGGTCGGGAAGGCTATTTCTAAAATCATCCCACTTGGGTCAAAATAAATAAATCAGAATAAATCCACAGAACGCGTTCGTAGGCTGTCGGTGACATGTGCCAAAGCCACAGGTGGTGCTAAAACTCTAAATTGGAGATCTTATTTGGGTCAAAAAATCCGAAAGAACAACCAAACAACAAGATGGGCAATGACGGCGAGGTAAAACCTCAAAAGCAGAGGTGTCAGACTCAATCGCCCGACTTGACCACAAACGGTTAACTGCATTGTTTCGCAGCATTTGAACGCTAGCACGAGCCAGCCAGCTAGCTAGCTAGCTAGCTAACAAGCACAGTATTCCACTATGTTATTTGTCATTAATGCTTCCCGTTTTCAAATCAAGCACATTTTTCTTGAACGCTTGCTTTGATAAAATAACATAGCAATAACACAGCCAGCAGAAACGAGCCACCCTACCGGATAACGTTTATTTACCGGTATATAGCAAACCTCACTATCAAGAGCCATGCGGTGTTTCACGTACTCTTACAAACATGATCAAAAATCACAAAATCATAACGTTTTTTGTTTTTTTTTGTCCCGACAGTCCACTGGCAGCGCTAAGCAGCTAGCAAGTTGCCCATTGTCCACTGCATCAAAGAAAATGACAGCAGTTATCTTTCACCTTCAATAAATGACAAATGTTCAATACGCGTGGAGTCGTACCGTAAAACGCTATTCAAGAAATGACTCTCGTCCGGTCAAATTGCTTGCTCAGAACCAACCGTTGGCTAATAAAGCTTTTATGATGGCGGCAGTTTGACCCCGGAATGCACATTTTCTATTTCTCCGATTTCCTCTTGGACAAACTGGTTCCGAATAAGAATGAGCTCATTCCCGCCTCATTCGTCAGCGACATGACGTACAAGCCGGCGTTAAAGCACAGAGTCACGCCGTGAATGAAAACCCGTGTTGGTGAACTCAATATCGTGACCTCTGACCTGCTCCATGCTGTGCGGCGGTAGCCTTTCTTGTTACATTTTATAGGGTGAGGAGTTCACAGCCCATCCATCAACGTCTCGAGCGGCGTGAAGCTTATTTTTAGCCAAACTGAAGAGACTTGAAGCAGATGAATGAAATGAAGATTTATAGTTTTGGTCACTTAAATCCTAACCAACGCGGGCCTTTTTTTTTCCTCCCCCCCTGCTGCTTGACCCGAATGAGTCGGTGCCAATGTTGCTTTTGCCCTCCGGGGTCAAAAAGCAGCACTCCCTGGGGTCACAGCAATATTATTTCCAGCTCCAAGTCTGCCGTTAATGATCTAACACACTTTTAACTAAAGCAGCCACTTGCAGAATGCACCTGTTGTTGATTCTTGGCTTCCAATGCCTCGGTGTTCAAGGTTAATTTAAAAAAAAAGATCATCTCGCTATGCATTCGACGCCAGGACTTGCATATACGCGCGCACAAAAGTAAATGAAGGAATCAAAATGAGGCCTCATCAAAAAGGGGTGAAAGGGTTGAAAAATTAAATCCCTCTAATCTCGTTCAAGGCCCCAATTCAGATTTGCGAGATTGAAGAAAATAGCTCAGGACACTGTAACCCTTTTTAATGGGATTTCCCTTTTGATCTACTTGAAATAATCCAGCACAATTTAAAAAGTACAGGTTGGTTGCATTACTGTTATTTGCGAAATAAAACGGGAGCGCTAGTCCGCTAAGAGATGGGACTTTTGAAGGGACTTTTTCAAATCCTGAATGATGAATGATTTTTTTTTTTTTTTTTGGACACCAAATTGGGAAGAATCATCATGTGCAGGCGCACTTCAATACGTCGTAAAATGTAGAAAATTAAAAAGTCACAGGTTAAAATCAAGTGTGATGATGTCAAATGTTCCCATCCGAGGCCAGAATTCTGATTATGATCAAAAATGACTCGTATTTCTCCAAATCGTCTCCTTACTTATTCTTGTCATGAGGAACGCGTCATAAAAAATGTTTTACACCAACGACAACTGCTGGCTCAGCTGTTTCTTTTTCCCTGTGCAGGCATAATCGTCGAACTTGGCCGGTTGTTTGGCCAGCGCCTTGCCAATAGTTACGTCAATATGTGTCCTAAACAGTGACGAGAGGAGACCTAAATGCACTTAAATGGACGGAAGTGAGCAGTAACTATTGTCATTTGAACGACTCGGAATCCCGCTTGCATTCTCTGGACTCCTTTTATCCAGAATCAGCACATCCCGGGAGATGTTCAAGCTCTCCTTTTTCTGCGCGTCATGATCCATACGACTGCATTTGCATGCGATTTTCATCACAGGCAACGAAAACGTGCGGAAAATGCGGGCGAAAAAAAAAACCCAAGGCTCGGGGTGGACTCCGAGGTTCATACAAACACGCAGGATGGATATGGAGACGGAGCTACACCAACACCAAATTAATTTTTCATAACATCATGCTCAATACAAAATGCAATAAGTGTTTCTTGTAAGACGACTCCCGGGCACTTATAGCACTTGAGCACGCGGCAAGGTACTCCTCAGAGGTCCGCTCTACATGTTTGTCTGACTTACTTTGACTCCAGGAGGCTGACATCTGATGCTGAGGAGGCCTGGGGGCTGGTTGGCTGGCTGGCTGGCTGGCTGCAGGAGAGGGAGGAGAGGACAGTGCAGTTAGTGATAGGTGGGGACAGTCGAATCACGGTGATCATCCTAATCCCTTCACAAGCAGATTTCTCCTCCGCTGGAGAGGAACAGCAATAATCCTGTTCTCCGGGAGCATGATATACAAAAATTGACGTCTTTTCATTGTGTAGCCTTCTCGATTGGGCCGCTTGACTCTCATGGGCATGTGCAGTAGGCCTCACTGCGGGCTCAAGCAGTATACAGTGATCCCTCGCTACTTCGCGGTTCGTTTATCGCGGGTTCAGTGCATCGAGGATTTTTTCAAAATATTAAAAAAAAATGTTTATTTAATTTTTATTTTATTTTTTTAATATACATGGAGTACAATACTGTATATGTTGCTCTATGTGACTCGCTGTTGTTTTGCAGCTTCTCGCAGACCGTTTGCGGACTTAAAATGTTTTTTTTTACCTGTTAATTGGACGCTACTTCGTGGATTTTCGTTTATCGCGGGTGGTTTTGGTCCCCATTAACCGCGATAAACGAGGGATTACTGTATATATATATATATATATATATATATATATATATATATATATATATATATATATATACAGCTGCTGTATATCTTTTTTTTCAAAATTGTTCAGCCCTTCGCCACACTGATTGATCATCACCTCTTTCAGATGAATTCTGATTAGACTCTGTCATACACACCAAAAAAAAAAAAACAATGACAGCTGTGCGGATGATCACAATCATCCAAAATTGCCCAAAACAATTGAAGATAATTGATTTCGACATACATAAAAATGGCATAATCCATCCATAAGTAAGATTTGCCCCCAAATTGTTGACAAATTAACAAACGAGTGATTTAAGGACATGGAGATATATGCGAGCCTCTGTGCTTGCTCCGCTCTTATGAGCAAAAAAAAAAAAAAAAAAAAAAAGAATGAGCCACTGTTCCGGCACTCATTGCAACGATTCCCACGGTTTCGGTCAACATTTGTTCCGTTGTTTTTTTTTTTTTTCCCCTCCCCCTAATCAGGCTAACACATCAGCAACTGTGTCTTTCTGCCCAGAAAATTCCCCACCAAAAATAACCCACAAATGACAGTTTGTTCAAGGTCGTGAAGCACAAGTGGATGTTCTCGTTGCAAATGAGTGGGACGTTGTACAAAAAAATGTGCGCTACAACGCAATACCTTTTAAACGAATCAATTTTAATGAACCTCATATGCGCCAAACCAGTCGCTCCTTTGAAAATATAGCCCGTGATGGCATTTTGTGGTATACCAGACACAACTCAACACCTGGAGAAAACAAGGAGGGTTAGTGGCATTCCTAATCCAGTAAGTTTTGTAACCTCCTTTCTCCTTTTCATATGAGCAAACATGTTTGCGTGTTCTCACTGCATTCCAGAAGTACACAACACAGTTAGCTTTTTGGCTAATTAGCATCGGTGCAATGAAGTCACCACTCGGGATTTGCACGGGTCAGCTGGAAAAGGCCTTGAGGGAGGGAAGCGACATTGACATGCAAATGATGGTCTCAAACTTTATTGAGCGGCTTACATTTAAGTTAATTTGCCGTTGGGAGTGGCTAATTGAAGTAGGCTCCTCCAGTCATTCTTAAGGAGTCGATGTTCCTGATTTAGAGGAGGCCTGCTCGTAGATCCTGATTGACAGCTCGGTGAATTCCGCATGTGACATGAGCGCTGCGGAGACAGGAAGTGAGAGGTAAGGGAGCGTGTACACTCCTTGTTAGATGTCGAGGCGACCTTGGAGCGTCGCGTGGTTCTTATGTCCGGGCCAATATGCTCAGCGAGGCGGTCAAGTATCAGCACCTTCAAGGCCAATCAGACATGTGACGGGGGACGTCTGATGAAACGCTGCCTATCACTTTGGGAATCAAGCATGTTAGCGTGGAGTCTTGCGTAATTAGAAGGATCACAATACTGTATACAATGAGCCGGATTAACATCCATTTCATTTTCCGCTTCATCCCAAACTGGTCGCCAGCCAATCGCAGGGCACACACAGACGAACAAACATTCGCACAATCACACCGAGGGACAATTTTGAGTGTTCCATCGACCTGCCATGCATGTTTTTGGAATGTGGGAGGAAACCGGATGACCCGGAGAAAAGGCCCGAGGAGAACATGCAAACTCCACACAGATAGGCCGGAGCCGGAATCGAACCCTGCACCTCGGATTTCCGGACTGACCGGTGAACACTTCGTTCCCACTTTCACACATGACAATTTCACCAAGCGTGGAGAGTCGTCTCTGCTACCATCAGCGTCAACAAAATCATGTACGGAATGCCTCAAAACTTCATATAAGGTTCCCCCGGTGAGAGAGTGTGAAAAGGCCACGATTCCCCCTCCCACTATCTGAATTTAGCTTTGCTCTTTGCTCTTTCTCATGCAAATGCAACACTGCTCGCCTCTCGCCCTCGACGAACAGCAAGTATAATTAACAACCATGACCATGACGACTTGGGGCAGAGCTGGGGGGTTGTGACATGACTAGTGGTTACATAGTAATGCAATACCAGACAATGAACAGCCCACTAATTAATAAGCACAAGGCCCCGCCCCCTCTTTTTTTTCTTATGTTAACAGTCTGACCTTAGCAGAGTAACACTGAAATGACAAAGGTGGCCTTCCACAGTTTACACGGCACACTCGTCATCACAAAACCGCTGCCGGTCGACGCGACCGTGTGTTCGTGCCTGGACAAATGTTCTTCTTTTTTTTTTTTTGTGCGTGAAACCTGCCCGTCTGATCACACTTAAACCCACTTATCCATATAGAAGTGTGTGCGCCGCCGGTTTGTCCTTTTGCAGACGTGTGTGAAGGACCGAGCGGAGCGGAGGGTGGGAGGTGGGTGGGTGGGGGGGCTTAAAGTAAAGCGTCGGGCCATAATTGGGTTACGGGGGCCAGTGATGGATTAAAGCGCGGCCAGAGAGACGCTGCAGCAACATTAGGGTGTCTGAGATGTCAGAGGCAGAGCGCTCTCATTAATCGCCTCGGCCCGTACATTACTGCATTAGCTGTATTAGCAGCTACGACTCGCCAAGCACTTTGGGATTTCTCGCTGAGGCAGGCCACATTCTTGTCTTACACTTCTGGTAACTGTACCGAGAAGTGGGCGGCGTCTCTCACTTTGCTCATCGACGATTTGAGGGCAAGACAGTGGGAACAATTAGAGAGGATCAACAAGATTATTAATTCATACCTTGTGATCTAAGAACAAGCGGATGGAAGTACGGCAGAGCAATCACAGTTGCGTAGCTTGATTGTAGAACTTCATAGTTTGATCATAAAAGAAATGACCGCATTTTATTTGGAACTCATTTTTCATCTCTGGCTTAGTCGACGCATCCATTGACATTTTCGATGTAAAAGGTGTGACAGAAAAGTACCAGGACTGGTGTCGGAAAATATCCATTGTTGCTCGACTCGACTTCAAGAATGTTTTTGCATGTTTTAAAGACTGAAACTTGTTTCACAGGAAGTACAACAATGCTCTCAATAAGAGTGGCCATCCTGTTTGAAAATAGATTTTGATGTGTGTGTGTTGCACGACCTGGATCACGATTGCCCCCTCTCCCACCTCCATCCACACCGCTGTTGACACGATAGTAGTATTGAGAAACATAATCAAAAATTGATTTTGCTGCTTTGTCGACTGTTCCTGAGCTCTATTTGGAAGCGCACTGCGTGCATTTTTTTTTGTAGTCTTGCATTTGACTGATGGAGGCCATTGGGTGGGGCAGAGGTCACGAGTGAGGGGCGGAGCCTAAATGAGAACGTATGAGCTCGAACGCTCAACCTTCATCCACTCAGTCTTTGTGAAGTGAGGGCGTTGTGTCACTCGTTGCCTTTGCCGTTGTCACCCCCACTTTGCCGCCGCCGTCCCCCCACCCCCTGCAGCTAAAATCTCGGACTTAATCATAGCTGATGAGCGGCCATGATTACCTCAGAGCTGGTCGTTAGGCTCAGCTAAGCCGCGGTGTCGGGCGCTGGCAGAAACGTCCCATCGTATTATTTAAGGGCCCGAGTTGCGAAGTTTGCTCAGCTCTTTCCTGCTTTCTCACATCAGCGTCCCCCCCCCCCTCACCCCACCACAACGATCAATCTATATCCAACGTCACATTCATTCCATTCGCAATCGAGGAGGGCGTTCGTTTGCTGTCTCATAAGCAACTTGGCAGATAATCACTTCCTTATATTCATAAGATGCTTCCAAGAACATGTTCAATTACTTCTTTTGCCTCTGGAGTGAAAGACAACAAAATTGCTTGAGAGGGAATTTTGAGTGACTGGCACAATGTCGAGTCTTGCTTTTGGCAAGAAAAGTGGGATGCAAACTAAACTGGTTGCCAGCTGGGTGAAAATCATTTGGGACTTTTCATGAC
Source organism: Hippocampus kuda (assembly GCA_901007745.1). Taxonomy (NCBI): domain Eukaryota; kingdom Metazoa; phylum Chordata; class Actinopteri; order Syngnathiformes; family Syngnathidae; genus Hippocampus; species Hippocampus kuda. Next base: position 7,214 of record CAAKHF010017264.1, on the reverse strand, counting down.
AGTTTTGATGATTGTTTATCCATCCATCCATTTTCCGATCTGCTTTATCCTCACAAGGGTGGCGGGGGGTTGCTGGAGCCTATCCCAGCCATTTTCGGGTAGTAGGCGGGGGACACCCTGAAATGGTTGCCAGCCAATCGCAGGGCACACACAGACGAACAACCATCTGCGCTCACGCTCACACACCTAGGGAGAATTTAGAGCGTTCAATCAGCCTGCCATGCATGTTTTTGGAATGTGGGAGGAAACTGGAGTACCCGGAGAAAACCCACGCAGGCCCGGGGAGAACATGCAAACTCCACACAGTTGCAATTGAACCCGGTACCGCTGCACTATGAGGTCGACGCGCTAACCACTGGATCACCGGGCCGCCCGATTGTTTATTTTAGTTGAATTCTTATTTGCTTTAACGTTAGTTTTAGTTTCATAAATGGAGTATTTGTAGACTGCAAGCTAAACAAAAAAAGGTCCCTGTTGTGGAATAAAATGAATTCCAATTTCCAAGCAACTGTTGGGAGTTTTTTGTTCTGTACGGCCACAAAACAGTACAGAAATGAGTTTCAAATTAACCTGGAAAGCTCATGGCCGAAACAAACAGACGTATGCGAGAACAAATACAGTGAGCTGTGCTCACTTGTCAAGTTTCAAACCGAGACCCTCGGAAGCGTGAGGCGCACCAACCACAAACAACTTTCATTTTACCCAACCAGCAACACTATTCTTTTACGTTGGCTGACCAAAAAAAATATAAGACGATTTTGCTGGGACCATTGATCACTTTTTCTCTGGCCAGGCCGCACGACGACAGGCCAAGGCGGGCGGCGAGGAGCTTTGCCCAGCAAGCCTCGTTATTGGATCACGCTCGCCTAAGAGCACAATTTCCCATGAGCGTCCTTTGGTACCTGATCTGTGCTAGGGAAATCGAGAACTGGACAACCTACCCCCCCCCCCTCTTGTTCTCACATGCAAAAGCGCATGCACACACACTTGCGGCGCAGCGACACACACACACAGGTATCTGTTAGTCTAGCGAGCGCCCTCCATTCAAATGGAAAGGGGGTTGTCTTCCAACTCCGGGATGAGGTATTAGCTTTCCCCTGTGGGAGAGTTCTAATTAGGTAATTGACTGATGCATAAAGCAGGTGCCCGTATCCGTTACGGCCAGCCCGACCTGTTCATTATTAAACACTGACCCTCTCGGCCACTCGTGCCAAAGCTTACGGGCGAAGGGGAGAAAGTGGCCGGCGGCTTTCACGGGGGATAAGGGACACAACTAATGACACTTTGCTGGTTACCTGAGTGCTGATGCATCATGAATGGGGTGCCTGCAACTCTAATTCCCCCTGAATGAGAAGACCGACCGGCTCAATGTCACACCGTCAGGCAGGGAGGGAACAAAGTTCGAATCTAAAAATACGTTTTGTTTTTGCCGTGCTCCGCCGAGGTCTTTCTTTTTCTGATGTTGATGTTTTTTTTTCTCCTTACTTTGTCAAAATAGGTCAGTCAACCGCGGTTCCAATTCAAGTTATTCATGTAAAAAGGCATTCCAATTTTTAAGAACTGCTAAAATAACCCTGAATTGAAATGTTACAAATTAAGAGGGGAAAAAAAGGGCCGAAACTTTTTTTTAAAAAAGCACAAATGGCTATGGAAACACGGCTTTGTGAAATAAAATGATGACAGGACAGATACCATCTCGCATGTTTGGACCGGATAGTACGTCAGGTGAAACTATTGTGGTCACAAAAAATACCGGCGGATGTTAAAGCATGTTTCGAATATTTGGATGGAAAATATTCAATGAGTGAGACGCAGGGGTCTTATTTAAATAAAAAAAAATGCTGCCCTACACACTAATAAAACATCAAGGACGATTGGATGATGTTAAATAATTGACCTTTAAAAAAAGGATACTTGAAATAAGCATCCTGCGATGATGACAAAGACAAGAATTGCATTCCTGCTCAAGTGTGAGTACTTTTGCCACCTCTGCCGTCGGGGCTCTATTAAAGGCGGAAAAAAGCCCATCTGGGGAATTGGTTTCGCTGAAAATAGCATGCTTGCATGGCAAACCGCGCAACGCCTCGCCCTCGCATGTCTGCCCATCGACGGACGAATGAAACCGGAGCTGCGCTCCTCCGAGAGGAAAGGAAAGGAGAAACTGGGAGAGCGCGAGCAGGCAGCACTTCATTCTGACATTTTGACACGAGTGAAATATATAAAGGATTGGGTTGCTGTTGAGCCCGTCGCTGAGTTATTCACATCACCAGGCAAAACGATCCAGATATGGATTGATAGCGGAGACGAGGATTGATTCAAAGTGCGTGCATTTCCACGCGTGTATACGGGACGGCGAGCTGCAAAACGAGACCCTGGACGGTCCATTTTAATTCAGCGAGATACACATTTCATTTACAAGTGTGTAAGTTACAGATGCTTTCAAGCTCTTTGGAGCGAGTCAGACGGCTGGAGGCAAGCCAGCCCCGTAAAGTTTTGCCATCAAAGACCATCAATTGGAATCATACTCTTACGATTGACATTTTGATCATTTTAACTTGTGTTCTGTCATCTGGTGTAAATGATGAGATCCTGTGCGCTGTGTCCAAAAATAATTTCGACACCACGACACATTTTTACATGGTTGTGGACAAAGATTTTTCTGGATGTGGCTTCTCAATAAATAATTTTACCATTTGAGTCATAATGAAACCATTCGCCCAACCCATATCGCATAAATCGGAGTTAGCGGCTACAAGTCCCAAATCCCGTATTTTCCGCACGATAAGGCGCTTCGGATTATAAAGCGCGCCCTCAATGAATGGCTTATCTTAAAACGGTTTTCATATATAGGGCGCACTGCATTATAAGGTGCATAGAATAGAAGCTACAACAGTGGCTGAGGTTGCTTTACGCAGCTATTAGATGGAGCTAGGCTAAAAGGAATACAATCGTTGTATTTATATAGCGCTATCACAACCGCTGTAACTGGAACAAAGCACTTTACAGCACATTTAAAATATTACGTCCAAGAAATCTGAACATTGATCCATATAGAACGCGCATCGGATTATAAGGCTAAGATTGCGTTACGCATCCACTAGATGGTGCTACACTAAAGGAATACAATACAGTACAATTGTTTTATTTATGTAGCGCTTTCACAACACTGCAGCTGTAACAAAGCACTTCAAAGCACATTTAAAATACTACGTCCAAGAAATCAGAATATTGATTAATATAAGGTGCATCCTTATATATATATATATATATATATATATATATATATATATATATATATATATATATATATATATATATATATATATATATATATATATATATATATATATATATATATATATATATATTTATGCCTTATATAAAATGTGCATAAGGCACATTGTCGGCTTTTGAGAAAATGGAATGCTTTTAAGGGTGCCTTATAGTGCGGAAAATACGGTAGTTTTATTAAACTTCTCATCACTATTTTCCTCACCTAACGTGAGGAGAGTGGAGAAAATACACGGGGCGGGAATGCAAAAGTCCATATACCATCCCACAAGAATAAAGGACCACGACAAGATGAAAACGTCTTGTGACAGACCTTTGGCCAGTAGATTACCAGATCCCGGCGTCATCCTGAATGTTTATCCCAAACAATCCCTAATCTGATCTAGCCTAATCCAATCCCATCTACAGAGATCACCAATAGGCAGGTCAGACATTCACAGCGCAACCCATAAAGCCTAAAATGAATATCAGAGTAGATTGCTGACATGTAAATGACCACGTTTTCTATTTTTGTAGACGTCGGATGGATTTCCACCAAATGCTATACAGATGTGCGGTTATGCCAAAAGGCAAGTTTGTTATACAATTCAACCGCCACCATAAATCCGTGGAGCACGGCTTTAAAATGATTATCCGTGTATTAATCCCATTTTCTCCCTTGACAAAAGTTTCTGATTGGACTTTTGCAATCGGACCCCCGCGGTCCGGCTGGTACATGAGTCGTGCGCTGGTCAAGTGCCCACCGTAATGGAGTGCTCGATCCAATCACGAAGGCTTACCGGTTACAGTATGAGATGGCTTTCAACACACAGATGTGGCCCCTCTTGACCACTGAGATGATCAACCCCACCACAAAGAAAAAGAAAAATCACAGACCAATCAATTTTGCCCCCCCCCTCCCAAAAACAAACAAAAAAAAACTAAATTAAAGCAACAGTATGGCTTGTGCTTTTTGATGGGATATTATGTTTTTGGTATTCCACCAAATGCATCCCTACTTAACAAGCATGTTGCAGCCGAAATCCACTCAAACTTCCTCCTGGCAAGACAAATTAAACTGCTCCACAATCTTGTTGGCTAGTTTTTAAGATTTTTTTTTTTTTAATCATCCTCATTTTGTCAAAGCAAACCTTCAATTTAACAACATCGACAAAAAAAAAATGCCATCCTGGTGATGTCCTCGTACATAGTTTCTATTTTACTCATTTTTCTCAAGAAAAAAATGCTGAATGTTGGAGAGAGATGCTATGCATCAGCCACTGTTGTCACCAGACGACCTTTCGGTGTTTGCGGTGTTACAATGGTTAGGTGTATCCAGTCGGTACAGACCTGCACTACACTTTGTGACAAGGCCATATTGCCTGAATAACATGATTAATCCGGTGATTTTTCCCCTACATGAACAACACGGGTCTAATTTCATCTTCATGAGCTCATCAATGTCACAATAAATCGACAGCACAAGACGTCGTCGTTTTTTTTTTTTGAACGTCCTTCTTTAATTTTTACTTCCCTCTTTTTGAACGTCCTTCTTTAATTTTTACTTCCCTCTAATTCTCGCACAAAAACATCCCATGTCTCGGGAAAAGGGACAGGAAGAAGATAAGAGCAATTTTTACTCCTTGATCCCACTTCAAAAGTGGAAAAATCCAATAAAACTCATTTTAACAACAGGTCGGACAGAGGCGAGGGCTCACTCCGTTGGGCGCTCTCTCTCTCTCTCCCCCTCCCCCTTTCTGTCTCTCTCTCTGTGTGAGCCCTGTCGTCATGTTTGGAATTGACCCCACAGTGACCCCATCTTCCTGAACCAGAGGGAAGTCCGTCAGGATGTACAGCAGCTGGCTGAAAGCGCTATAGTCAAAGGTTTGGGTGTGTGGTCATGATAACATACCCCCCAACCCCCCAAAAAATAAATAAATAAAAATGCTGATTCACAAGATTTGGAGGCTGCTTGGGAGATTTGGAAAAACAGAAAGTGGTTCATCATCATTACCGCCATCTACAGGATTGGAGTAAAGCAGAATAGGGGGCAACTTTAGACTGAATGCTCTGTCTACATTCATGCGGGACTTTTGGGATTAATTTCACTTCAAAGTGTTGTTTTAACAACATTTTCACTTTGACTTGAGTATTTGTGTTAAGAAGAAACAGTATTTTTACTCGACATTCAACTGGATATTTTCATTTTTATTGTTCTATCATTGCTTGTACGAGCTATTTATTTCGATTGCCATCATGGCGGATCACAGCTAGCCTCACATCTATGTTCACCTTACAGACGATGAAAATATGGTTCCGCCGAAAAATTGTCCACATTTCAGCCTACAAGAACTTCTCTTCAAACTTTGCAGATTTCAGAGTCATCTCAACCCGGTGAAGCTTTTTCACGAGTGTAAACAAATTAGACCATTTCTTCGAGCTGAAATTGTATTTATTTTGGCTTATAAAGATTTAACTTTATATTGTTGGAAAATATCTGACATTGCACATTTGACTTATATTATATATTTTAATATATATCTATATATTATATATTAATCAATATATTAATATATCAAATATTATATATTTTGGTCAATTTGATGTTGATGCTCTCGTTAAACACGACCTACCTACCAGCGTATCTAGCATCTAACCGTTACTATTTGCGTAGCTAGCTGCTACTTAGCTAGCTACCCAAATAGCTGTTTAGCTAGTTGGCTAATAGAAAAACAAAACTGTCTCACATTCTTCTTGTGAATCCTAGACAGAGGTTAAACATTCCCTTTCATCATTTCATTTGCATCGCGAGTGGTGCGCAGCAACGGTGGCGGCAGCCGTTTAAGGGAGCAGCCGCAGAGATTGAACAGGACATCCCAGGGTTTAATCTTTGCCCTTCACATCTACTCTGAAAAAAAAAAAAAAAAAAAAGGACCACAGCTCGGGAGTGTTGCGAAGTCATAAAGCGATCATGCCAAAGACAGGGCGACACCTCCCCTCTATGATTAAAACAATAAATCTGATTAGGCCTCTCTTTTTTCATGATTCTCTTTTTCTTTTTCTTTTACAAGGACTCAACAGTGTGCGTGAGCCCGCAAAAGCCATCGCATTTCATTCGTCTCCCCAGGTGTGCCCGTACTGCACGTGAAACCCAATAGTAGATTAAAGTGCCAAAGCCCTAAGAGGAAAAATGCTTTTAGGAACCCTTTAAAAGTGTGTTTAACGGTGTGTTTTTAGGGCACACTAAAACCAACACACGGCACCACATGGCCCAAGATGGAGACTCGTGTCCTACGGAAGATGATGGAGATGAACGGGGGGGGGATAAATGGGGAGAAAAGCCCCCAACTTGCCCCTGTCTTGACACCCGGCCAGGCTGTCTGTTCGTGTCTTGAACTCCCTTCGGCCCCGAGAGACACGTCTAATTTCTTATCAGTGGTGGGAAGTAATGAACAAATCCTTCATTATTGTACTCGAGTAGATTTTTCACGTATCCGTACCTGACTTGAGTGTGCATTTTCCTGAGGACTTTTTTCACTACTACATTTGAACACGGTTACAGATACTCTACTGCCTTTTTTCAACCTCTGCAGACAGCTCATCGTCCAAAAAAAAATAAAATCAAAACAGCTAAATATAAACAATACAGATGTAAAGTCCACGTTACATTCTCAAGTGCAGCAATATACACAAAATCTCAACCTGATCGATAGAAAGCATATAAAGAGTCGACCATGAATGCAATGAAGGAAATGTCGATGCTAAACTTGAATGCCATTGCTGTTATTTTTATTTTTCATGGGGACATTTCAATGTTGGGTGATGCGGGGAATAAAAACGACTGTCGGAACATGCACTCACACATCTCATTTCAAATTTGTACTGTATCTCCACCCCCCCCCCCCCCCCCCCACACACACACACACACACTTGAGATACATTAG
>CAAKHF010017260.1:0-10227 GCA_901007745.1 Hippocampus kuda | reverse complement strand
TTGAAGGAGATGAATAAACTCTCATATTACACTGTTCATTTTCCTTTATTTGAGCATAAGCCTAACCTATGAAACCAAAACACTTATGTATCGTAAATTTTACGATACATAAGGTGAGTGGACCTTGAAAAAATAATCGCATATTAAATCGTAAACGGAATATTGAGGGGGGAAAATTGCATTTAGATTATTTGTCAAAATTGTTTAGCTGTAGTTCTGAAGTGAGATCTATCCTATCTTCTGATTGATTGATCGATTTATGTGTGTGTGTGTGGGGGGGGGGGGGGTGCCATAGCCATCGCCATCTATTGCCCCATTGCCACCTTGGCCCAGAGGCCGCGGAGTGGAAACTGCCGTGTGGAGCGTGATGACACCCATGAGGATGTAATTACGTGAGGAGCAGATGGTCTTTGCAGGAAGATGCTCCGAGTCAGGGCGCAGGCCGCCCGCAAAGTGAGCTCAACTGCAGTCGCACAGTCAGAGCGCTTCAAATGGAAGCCAGGCATGTAAAGCTTTGCGCAGGTGCTCCATCTCTGTTACAGCTGTCCCACCGCAATACATCAAATCAGGGGCAGGGAAAAAAAAAAGAAGCTGACTCATTGTCTTGTTTTTCTTTTTTTCATGCAGTTAAAAATCTCATAAAACCGGCAGTGGCAACCCAGAAAGCTTCCACGGCATTTTATTGGATTCAACCATGACATGTAGGATAATTGCTTTTATTTAAAAGACCCTAGCATACCAAATGTACTGTTGTTGGGATTCATGTTTCAATCATTTTGTTGTTTCCTCCAAATATACCTTTTTAGAACTCATTTTCCCCATTGCTTCTGTCTTTCGTTCAGTGTGTGATCCTTTTGACTCAATTTACTGATTGCTGTTCCAGTAATGACTTTCTTCAAGCCTTTGACGAGCTAAAATGTCTTCTTTTGTAACCTTGCTCTGTTCCTCCTTTCCGCTTCTATCTATTAGCCCATTGCCCTGCTCTCCATCATTACTGGTCATTCGTTCTTTCCCAATGGCCTCCAGGTAAGGCCGTTGTGAGCAGATTCTTTTGCAATACTGACCTGGCATAGAAAAGCAAAACAAGGCAAAAAAAAAATACTGTACCATATTTTCCGCATTATAAGACGCACCTAAAAGCATTAAATTTTCTCAAAAGCCGACGGTGTGCCTTATAATCCCATGCACCTTATATATGGATCAATATTCAGATGTTTTGGTACGTAGTATTTGTTCTTTAAAGCGCTTTGTTAAAGCTGCAGTGGTTGTGAAAGCTGTATATAACTAAAGCTGTATTGTGTTGTATTCCCTTTAGCGTAGCTCCATCTAGTGGATGCATAACGTAACCACAGCCAATATTGCAGCTTCTATTCTATGTGCCTTATAGTGTGGAAGCGCCCTTCATATGAAAACCGTTTGAAAATAGGCCATTTATTGAAGGTGTGCCTCATACTCCGTAGCGCCTTATAGTGCGGGAAATACGGTCATCAATAAATAACCAGACAATCTTGTTCTCCGATCAAAGTATACAATCGCTTTCTTCATTTCAGCCATTAACTGTTAGTTCATTAGAGAGGTGAGTGAGGATACTGGGTTGAAAGATGTGAACACAGCATGCTTTTTCGTGGACTATACACCTGCTTAAAAAAAATCAATCTGGATCCACTTGATTTTTTTGTGCATCCACCTGTTAAAATTGAGTACATTTAACCAAAACGTCTTTGACTGCAGACATTTAACACACCAATTTCTTTCGGTGTGACGCCACTTACGCCAAGCTGAGTCTGAAAGGAAAGGAACAACCACAGTCCTCCGAGTGGGTAGTTCGTTTCAATTTTCTTGTCCCATCTAGTCATTTTTCTCTCTCTCTCTCTCTCTCTCTCTCTCTCTCTCTCTCTCTCTCTCTGTCTTAGAACATACCTGGCACTTAGCTCCAAGTTCGAAGGCGAAGCTCCTCGCAGCTGTGCTGCACATGCTCCATCACAACACTCCGCTCAACAAAACTAAAATATAAAACAACTAAACTGGGTTGGAATTGTAACAAGGCTTACTGCAAAAATACCGTCTGTTGAGGTGTAAAACGAGAAAACTGCGGCCATTCAATCCCTGTCAAGTGTGAATTCAAGATTAGTCCCATTTTTTTTCTCTCGTTTAACTGCTGCTGTTGCTATTGTGGCTGCTTTTCTTAAAATGTCATCTTTTTGTAACCACGATTTCCTCTTTTCTCATTACTTCTATCAATGGTTCATTGCCCGTCACGGACTGATCACACATGGGATTCTCTGTTTTCCTTAGCTGCCGCTTTGACCTTTCAAGAAATGGCTTGCTCCAAGCTTCTTCTGATTGGCTAAAACTGAGAATGTTTTCCTCATAATCATCAGTCCTGCTTCTATCCATTCTCCATATTTTGACTTGGAAGCATTGTCGTTGTCAGCATCCTTATTGGCTACCGTGCAGCTAAAAAAACAAGAAGCTATTTTTAACATTTTATATCACAGCAAAGTATGGCTGAAAATGTCTTCTTTTTAATAGAGTACCAATAGATTTGTGGACTCACTACCTGCTTCGAAAAAGACAATGTCCACAATTTTGCTTGTCTGCACTCCCAAAGGATACAGATGCTTAGTGCGCAGCCATAACCTTCTTTTATCATCCGGGTCGAGAGTGAGGACAATCGCTCGGCTGTTGTTTTGAAGGCTAAGAAAGTATTCTATATTTCATAGATGGAGTCAGAGAAAGCATGCCAGTGTTAAATATAACTCGATGCAGTGTAAATCTGGATGATTAAGTGGATTCACAACACAGGGAAGGAAACGAGATGATTTTTTTTTTCTCACATCAGCATATGTAATCTACTCACAATTGCGATTGTCGTTGTCATCCCAACCAGATGGGCACACATGAGTGTGCGCGCGCTCAGTTGAGAAGAGCGTTTTGCAGGGTTGAACAAATGAGGCGTCCTTGTCGTCAAGTGTGTTTGCTATAAAGCTGCCACGCGGCGGAATCAATTACAGCATAGTTTGCGCCCGTGACATGACCTGACACAACACGACTTGACAATGACTGGTTACCCCAGCGGCTTCAACAACTCCCATCATCAAGGCGCCAAACACCAGAAGGTCAATGACACTCGTCTAATGGCCTTATGATCCCATTTGGTGTCACTTAGATGACAAAACCAAACACGTTCCCTCGGTATGCTTTCATTGAGCACTTTGGTCCATTCAAAGTGGTCGCAGGATGATGCAGTGCAGTCCTAAAGCACTGCGAACTGCAACTCCAATTACAACTCCTTTTTTTTTTCTTTCTTTTTTTGGTGAACCTTGAGCCAAGGGCAATGAAAGATGTGGGAAAACAGATCCTGTACAGTATGAGCTTCCTTGTTTGCAGTTGTTGGGTCTTTTCATGGAGTGACTTTTTTCAGGCTTCTGATTGGTTTACGGTTTTACTCCCTCATCTATCAAATTTTCCTCTTCTTTTTCAGCTTTTCTGCAAAGACTTACTTCAAGCCTTTGCCTCACTAAAACGTCGCCTTGTTTCTATTTCTATTCCTCTCCACTTCTGATGTATTTGTACATTTTGCAGCAAATGCTTTCTACCTGGGAAAAATGTCAAATTCAAAGATGCCAAATGTGATATAGGGTGTTAGACTTGGTTGCTTGTTCAGTAACTGCAGAGCAAATGTTTACAAATCTTTGAGTAGACCAACAAAGAACTGATTGAGTTATTTATTTTTTAGTGTAGAAAGTTTTTAAAGAAGTTTCTAGACTCTTTGAAATGGTTTCAGGCTTGTCAGAAATACAATCCGTCAGCGATCGAGTAATCCATCCCTGGAGGTAAGCCCCATCAATCTTTCCCTTCAAAAATAAACAGCATTCCTTTTTGAAGGACACAGCAAAGTCCAGGTTGGGTGCTATATACAGTATGTGTATGGGGTGCTACTCACACTGCTACTCACACATAGAGTAACAGCTTGCTGCATCCCATTATCTCGTCACAGATGGACATGCATGATCCATGTGGCCCCTCGCCTAAGTTCTGGATAATTTATTCTCTCTTTTTTTTCCCTCCTAGTTTTATTGTACTCATGTCATCTGAACTGTAAAAGAAATCAGCAGGCTCGATACGATTCCAAATGTGTGCATGCACACGCACGCACACACGCACACATGCTGTGGCCTCAATTTACAACATACTGCTAGGTCCTTCCGTCCTTTACATTTTAATGGTGACCCCACATTGAACAAAATGTTTTGAGGGATTCTGGATCTTGGTTCGCTTCTTTGTGTACAAAGTGTTTCTTGTTATTCTATGACAGGTACGAGCCACTTGAGGCCCGGTGTTAGTGCAACTAAGCCATGTCTGCCATCTCGTGGTGAATGGTGAAATTACAACTTAAACTTCAATCCCTGCATATTCACAGTCTGGCACCCGAGGATTCACATATTCATTCCCCCGCCCTCCCCCCATATATATTTTTTTTATATTTTGGATTTTACCATTTTTTTATGCATTTCCCCTATTTTTCATGGAAATCATAATGAATGTTTATCAGTGTTGTCTGAAAATGTATTTACCCTTCCCTGTCCTATGGATTCCTATCGAGTATGTTTCCTATCAGTTTCCAAATTTTGGAAACAACTGTTTAGTCACAGCATCATATCGGAGTACGATTGGTTTAACTCTAACGTTTCAACCCAAAGTCTTACAAATTGACCCCTGCTTCCTTGCTCATTCTTCCGTGAATGCAATTTTATCGCTTCCTGCTTTCTCCCAGCACTTATCTTCATATTCGGCCAGGAATGTTCTTTCTGGAATGAAAAATACACATTTCGAGTCTCCAGGCTGACTGACATTATCTGGTTGACCCCACCTCCGCCATCAAGATAAGTGCTAAGGACTGAACGCTCTGATAACAGCTTAACAAATGACCCAATAAGTGCGTCGCTAAAAATGTCAGAGGGTGTGATGCTTTTTTGATGTGAGTGATGTTACTGCTTGAAGATCTGGATTCAATCTCTCGTTGCGTTGTGCTTGTTCATCGGAGGTCAAAGGCGTTATCAGTGTGATTTTCACCTTGCGTATATTAAGCTCGCAACAGGCAAACCAATGTAGCTAGCTACTCTTCCGCTAGAAGCAGACAATTATGGTGGCATCTTAAGGGCATTAAAGAAAAAAAGAGCATAATTTTTATTCCGATGTCATTTTTAAAAAGACACAAAGTATATTAATTGTTTCTTACGGAAAGTACTGTAAATATACCCGAATTCGCTACGAGCTAGTTTTCATCGGTCCTCTCTTTGCCAAATGTTACTTTCAATTCATTTTCAATGAAGTGTCAATTATCAGATGAAGGGTATACTGTCGTGAAGCATATGGTGGTGATTTAGCATTTTTGTCTTTAATACATAAAATTATCATATACTCAGACCCAAACAAGAAACTCTCAAAGACAAACAAGCTAACGTATACCTCACTCTGGACTTTGCGCATTATCCTCTCAGAAAACAGATTTTTTTCTCTTTGCAACTGAAGATGCTGGCTCAACTGTTTACATTTAATTGGATCTGTTTCGATCAAGTGTATACATGTGCCACCTCATTAAATCAGAATAGCAAAATAAAGTACTGAAGATAAAGAGCACTAGCCAGACATTAGAACATTGCCGGATCTTATTTGCCACCGACAAGCATTACTTCTTTCGCTTTGCCAATTATCAGAGAGGAAGTAGAGCACAGCAGATAATAAAATACTAACTTGGGGGAAAAAAAAAAGCAAAGAACCTGACAATGCAGAGCATCGCCTTCTTCTTGGATGTTAAAAAAGAAAAAAAAATCTAAACAGTGGCTCGATGGACAATGCATCTCCAAGTGTCTAAAGTAAAGGTGCTTATCAAAATATTCAGTATATTCACACAGTTACATTTCATTAAAAATATGAACATTTCTGTTCCCTAACTGTTCCCAAAAGTATGATGTATATCTTTTTTTTAATCAAAAAGTGACACAGATCATAACCTATTGTAGATTCCGGATATTATTATGTCCTTGCCACAATGAGTACTGTATAAACTAAAGTATTGGCCATATTTATCTCACTTCATAGATGCGATCGTTCACACAAATCAACCGTTGAGCTCATTTGATCTGTTTGTGAAGAAAATATGCAGCACCTACCAAAGCAGGTAAACACTCCAAAAATGGTCGCTGATGGTGTAAGTGGTACACTTGCCTAATTTGTGTGTGGGTAGCGTGGGATCGGTTCCCACTCAGTGAGGGTGTGAATGTGTGTGAATGGTTGTTTGTCTCTATATGTGCCCTGTGACTGTTCAGCGTGTAGTGCGCCTTGTGCTCCAAGTCAGCTGGGATAGTCTCCAGCACCCCGCCTGTGACCTTGTTCAATATAAGCGGTGTTGAAACTGGATGGATGGACTCCAAAAATGTGTCGTCCATGATAGCCCTAGTGCATATTTGATATGCGAAATGATCGAGATTTGCGAGCACATTTGCACATACTTTATGCACATAGAAGAAAAGTAGACTTTTTGTACAATATCTCACTAAATATATTTACATGACATACAATTTGCCATCAGTGCAATACATAGGAATGTTGCATATTTACCAAAAATGTTAAACTTTTTCCTTTTTATGAAGAAGAAAAATAATGACAGAAGCTGAGTGTTTTTTCTCTCTCCATCTCTCTCGATCTTTTAAAGGAACATGTGCCACTCTCATATTTTGCTCTCATTCCAGCTCCGCGGCAAATAAAAAAAATAAAGTCGGCACCATCCTATGCACACTCGGAACACATGTACATATACATCTCCATGTATGGAATGGATTGCGTTTGTTTTTGTACAAAGATTCTAAACAACTTTGGCAGTTTATCAGGAACTTAAACAATCAAAAAATATGTCGTGAAATGATGCGGCGTAAGCTTGCCTTCCAAAGCTCATGTTCACAGTGGTCATTCAAAAAGGCCAGAAGCTACCAATTCAAAAGAAACAAAAAAGGAGGAAAAAAGAAACAACTAATCCATTCTTTCTGGAGTCTTTTGTCAGATATGTCATGATTATAAAATTACAAACACCTATGAAGGTTTACGTAGCAGTCGTCGCCATTTCAAAACAAGATAAAAACAAACCATTTCCTTGCGGTGGACTTACGACACAAAGAGTTTAAAGGCTCGGGGATCGGGACCCTGTTTGGTGGTTACCGTGGGAACATGGGAAAGACGCAGCCGAGAGGACGTGCAACAGTGCTGGGTGACAAAGCAAAATACACGTGGAAGAAAATAATGAAACGCAAAAACAACTGACTCCTCAACAGTGCTGTATGACAAATACAAAACGTAATTAATTAAAAAGGTCAATTAAAAACAAGGAACTTTATAACTGTGCTGGGTGCAAAAAACAAACAATAACAGGGATTCCACAATACGTCTAGGTGGCAAAAAGTAAAAAAATAAGATACAAAAGACTCCACAACAGTGCTTGGTAGGAAAAAGTACAATAAAATAAGGGACTCCGCAATAGTGTTGGTGGCCCAAATATAATATATATTTCTTTCTAAAATAATGGATGTTGTAACAGTGAAGGGTGGTTCAGATGACAAAAAGGGATACCATATTTTTGGAGGGGCAAAATAATATTAATTAAAAAAAGACAAACAATCTCGGGTGCAACAGTACCAGGTGACAAGAACGAGGTGGAGGAATGCAAATGAATGCATGACAAAACCATACAAAAACACAACTCGCCAAAAAGTTGGGTGGCAAACGTGTAGTAGAAATAAATTAATAAACAACAAAGAACAAAAAAATATAATTTAAAAACACAACAAGGAACTTTACAACAACGCTGGGTGGCAAAATATATATCAAACAAACAGACAAACGAGAGACTGCAACAATCAGAATGCCACACAGTCATAAAGTGACTTACACTGGATCATCGAGCAAAATTTCCAACATACTTAGTTCATCGCCACAATTCCTGTACGCTTTGTTCTTTTTTGTTTCATTTCATTTTTTGTTGTTTGTTGTTGTTGTTGCTGTAACTCCACTGGTTTGGCACTTTATTGGAACAAATCTCAGTTCAAAAAAAAGACCAAGTGTAGAAAAGGTATTTTGTCTGCTTGAACGTAACCGGTAGAATATGGTACTTAATAGTAAGCATACGGTCAGTAAACACTTGTACGTACTTGTAGTATTCAAATGAACATTCCAACAGATGTTTTTTTTTCTTACACACATGCACAAAAACAAACAAACAAACAAACAAACAACTCCTTTGCTCGCATCCTGCTTTGGATCATCTCAAGTAGAACACCATTCCAGTCATTCTCATCTGTAGGACAAAACCATTCAAATGAAATACTGCATTTTTTTCCCCACCCCCACACACCCTAAATTCGCATTACGACATTTCCTCGGCCGAGCGTGTGTCCGTCTTGAGACGCACAAACTCTTTGGCCACCTCGTCGTTGGTCCTTTGCGAGAGTATCCGCATGATGGTGAGGCCTGTCTCGTCCATGGCGATGCTCTTCACTAGCGGGTAGCAGGCGGCACAGCTGCCTGAGTCAGCCAGCTCGCGCAGCTGGATGACGGTCATGCCGATGATGCGGTCCTCGCGGGCGAAGCAGTAGTCCTTCACCGACACATGCAGCTCGTACGCCTCCGGCCCGTGCTCGTTGCTCAGGACGCTATGGGAAAGGGGGAATGCAAAGCTGAAATCTCATATGATTGACAAATGCAGTGAACAGCAGTTCACCTTTCACCGTTCTTCAGTAGGTTAGCATTTTTTTCTGAACGTAACCACAGTAATCGTCCATGAGGTTGTGGGTCTCTATGAATTTGTTTTGTGGAACCCGCTCCAGCTATTATCTGGAAAATTCCCCTGTTCAGACAACTTTGAATTGTCAAAATTTACACACATCATACACCCCTCAATTTATTTATAAGGATAAGAAGATTTTGAAATGAGATTGCTTACCTTGGTCATTTGTCATCAGAGTTAAGATTTCATAAATCTTAACTTCTGAGTATAAGGCGCACCTTTAATTAATGAATGGCATATTTAATATAACTGTTTTCATATATAGGGTGAATCGCATTGTGAGGCGCATACAATAGATGCTGCAAGAGTGGCTGCGGTTGCGTTATGCATCAACTAGATGAAGCTATGCTAAAGGGAATACAATACATTATAGTTATATTTATATAGAGCTTTCACAACCGCTGCAGCTGTAACAAGCCGCTTTACAGTACATTTAAAATACTACATCTAAGAAATCTGAATATTGATATATATATAAGGTGCACCGGATTATAAGGTGCACTGTTGGTTTTTCAGAAAATTGAACGCTTTTAGGTGTACCTTATAGTTTTGGAAAATACGGTAATATACTTTGAATTTTTTTTTATTTATTTTTTTTATTATTAACAGCTTCTTAATGCATTTGTACTGCGGTATGGCAGTTAATGTTACATTGCCTTTGCCATGAGACTAAAATTGTGTTTTTATGTTTTATTTACTTAGTGTGTGAATGTTGCAATATTACTTATATATCCATAAAGGTTTTATTTGTGATGGCCCAAAATGAAAATTCTTATCCGAAAACAAAGTAACCAATGTCGACAACCGAAACACAGATAATACAGTACCTTAACCCCCACTTCATTAATAGTGTCAAAGTACAATAATGATTGTGACAGTGACATGTGAAAAGCCACACACTTGTTTGGGGATTGTTGAGTTAATTCAGTCCTGTTTTTCCAGTCATGACTTACTATTGGAATGTTTCGTTGTACTTTGGTGACCAGTTGTTGTTCTTGGTCTTGGTGCTGAATTTGCGTTTCTTGTCAGCCAGGTGCGGCCCGACGGCGTTGACCTCAACGAATGGCCGGAACATGGCGGTGGTCTGCCACTGGAGGTTGTTCACGCCGACCACTGATACACAAAGTAAGGCTCAGTTAAAGCTTTGAGCAGCGATGAACCTACCCTTGAATTGTCAGACGAGATGCAAATAAAAAGTTTGAAGGAAATTGGAAGAGGCAGGGTTACTACAAGTAGCCTCTACTATTTCTGTCAGAAATTGTCACTTCATCTCAGAAGGAGGGTGTTTGATCAAGCTCCGACCTTGTGGAGTTTCATGCATTCATGACAAATGATCAAACTTTGCTGCCATTCAATGACAAACGCCAACATTTTGTGTCGCCTGTGTG
>CAAKHF010017257.1:0-14452 GCA_901007745.1 Hippocampus kuda | reverse complement strand
CATCAGACGTCACTCAAATGATATGACAAGCGATTTATGCTTTGATTATTTATTGGATGAAATGGCAACGTGGATGGAGGTAGATGCGCTTCCAATAAAAACAATGGCAAATTTCACTCAGCCCTGATGTATGCACAGAAATATCTCCACTTCATTGTTAGAGCTGTCTTCACGTCAGGGATTAAATAAGGTAACCGTTATGTAATATCTAATATCCCTTTTGGGGAACGGGAACCGCAATGAGAGAAAAACCTCCAGGACTGCACGTACCGTTTTTGGCCCGTGAATATGTCTATGCAGCTAGAAATGTGTCGACTTCTTAAATCTGCTGAATGATTTGTCAGCCTTGTACATTTTTTTGTATTGTATTGGTTTCCTTAATGCCTCATCACTTTCAGCTATACATCTTGGACGACTTGTGTGCCCCGTTGAAGCCAATAGAAACATATAATTGTCATATTTCTCTTCTCCAATGATCATCGGTGAACCGTGTTGCAAACTTTGCAATTTTTGCAGCCCCTGTAGCGTCGATGTCTTCAAAAAAACAACGCCACATGGACGTTTTCTGACAAAGAAGTGCATCGAGTCAAAAAATAAATAAATAGGAGGGAGAGTGATCATATCTTTCACGTCCTCTTTACACATGAACAATTTTGCGGTAAAAACTGAGATGATACTGAAAAAGTTCATCATGGGTTTTTTTTTCAACATTGTAGATCATATCCTACATTTTAATTTGATGTCAATGGCATTGTATTTATTTATTTAGCTAGCTAGCTAGCGTTTAAGCTACTGTGTGTTTGCACTGTATATTATCTTCATTTTCTCCGCCCTGCTCTTCTAGTAAATGGCCTGACAGCAGGGAAAAAATATACAGTATATATATATATATATATATATATATATATATATATATATATATATATAAATTTTGGGGTGTTTAAAAATACAAACATTTCTAGATGTGTCTTTCGCTATTGCTCTTCCGCGGCACTGAACTCTACCCACCGCTGTTTGTGAGTCGTTTCCACTTCAAAATCGTACCAAGGGAAAAACAATGACCACATCAACTGGCGCGAGACATGCGAAATCATGGAGGAGAACGAGGCTCTCCTTTATTTCGTCGCGAATTCAAATTCGTGAGGAGACTAAGGGCAGTAAGAAAATTCATGACTGCAGCTCAGTGGGCTGTTTTACTGACCAAAGTCTTGATTTGCTTGTAAACGTTGGCATTCCATCAGCACTGACGGAAGGTCCATCGAGCTGATGGACCTTCCGTCAGCCCTTTTGCTGGCGAGTGACAAATAACGGCAAACCTTAAAAAAACTGACGAAGGGAGCGTTCCATTTTTTTTTTGTCCATCATTTACTGATAAATATGGACTGATGAAGCCTTGAGAAGCTTTTATGGCCTTTGAAAAAAAAGATTCAAAGCCAGAAAAAATCGACGACACATGACGGACGGGAAGAATTTCCTGACGCGCCCAGCTCTGGTTGCTTTCCGCATATATGCCAGCAAAGGAGATTGAAAAGGCAAGTTCATCAGGACGGACAAGCTGGTGGTCTGCCTGTGTTTCTTGACACTGCCATCCGATTAGAAATTAGTAGCCTGGCACGCATCTTCCAGTATTTGATTGCTGCCGGGCTTTGTGAATGGGGAACGTTTCAATAACCTAACACGCAAGAACTGATGCAACTGAGGAATTTGCTGAGCTGTGAATCCAAAAAAGAAAAAAAAAGCTGTAACAAGAGAAAGGGGATGACATCAGTGATTTAAGTCCTTACCGAGTACAAGGGGGAGTAGCAATCATCACGCGGAGACCACAAGTGTATTATTTCTTTTTTTTTTTTGTTGTGTCCACTTTGCTCATCTTATGCAAGTTTCCCTTTCAAACTCCAGAGAAGTGAGGGAATCCAAGACTGGAGCATGTTGGAACTGTAAGAATATACAATGGAGGCCCACCACGCTGTCATCTCAGCGGACAGACGGGGAAGTCAGGGATGGCGACCGAAAACAGTTTAGCGTATCACAGCTGTGATAGCTCAAGTGGGCTGTAAGAAATGACTTATTTGGTCATTTGGGGCGCAGGGCTCTTGCCTAGAGCAGCATCTGCGCCGTGTTGCTCCACTCCCGCATTTGCCATTTTTCACAGACAAACTGAGTGGCTGGGAAAATGTGAAGTGGAGCCACACAACCTTTGCTCCGCGCCACTCGCAAATCGATGCCACGTCTCATTAAACATCAACTCTATTCAAAAATGTAGTCTCCAAAAGCAAGTTTTCAAATGTTGCCTTTCCTTGTCGATATACATCCAGCGTCCAGGGCTGTTGATGGCCTTCTGTCTGAGATGGATGTCGTTTCTCGTGCTCTGATGACATTTCCAAAAGAGTCCTTGATGGGCGGGGATTGCAAATTGTAGATTTTTCTGTTTCACATGCGACTGGTGTGTTGCAGTGCAAAATCTGTTTTGCTGCCCAGTGAAAACTTTCCCCTATCAGTCCCCATCTTTGCACGCCACAGATTTGTGAAAATGAGGAAAGGCGCCTTGAGATACAAGTGTTTTGAGTTACGAGTGTAATCAGAAAATAAATTATTCCAGTATTTTAAGGCATATATATAGTGACAAATAATTCACTTTTTTACACAAAATACAACTTAAAATAATACTTGGGGAACTAAAAAGAAGAGTAGGCCCATCAAAAACGAGATTGAAAAGCTTCATATAACTGATCTGGAGACCGATGCTATCTTCCCCTCACTAGCCTCTTATGAGGTTAAATTACTCTTAAATCACTCTCCGTTTTATTGATTAATTTCTTTTTCTCCATAAACCTGAATCACTGTTGTAATTGCGTGAATCCGATTAAGCCCACGCGACCGCATACATTGTCTACGTGCCGGCTGTCGAGAACAAGCCAAGCCGAGTCTCCTATTCAGCCAAGATGGAGAAGTGGGGGGGTTCCAGAGAATGTGCCAAAGAGGAGCCCCAATAGAGCCACGCATGATGATGGGCTGATGGTAAGGGGAGTGGTCTTGATCCTACAAGGCTCCAATAAAAGCCACTTGTGTGGACCTCTGAGGAGCCCGCACTTTCCAGTAGCATCAAAGGCATCTGCTGCACCGAGAGACAGAGGCTACAGCAATATTTTTTTTAGAAGAAGAAAGAAAGAAAAAAAAAAGAATAGAGAAAAGAATTGTGGAAAAAAACCCTTTAAAAAATCTTTTTAATTCAAATTACAACTTAAGAGGGCCTCTTGTGTAAAAAAAAAAAAGAAAAAGACAAAATGATAAGTTTGCTGTGCATCACAATATTCTCCTTGACCCTGGCTGGCAGTGCTTACAGTCAGCGAACAGGCTCTGCCACACCATATTCAGGTAAGATTCCAATTTTTATCCTGTTCAAAATGATAACTTTGTTATTTTAAATCACAAGGGAATGAGCCATGTAATGAGCAAAATGCTTCCATGCAGCAGGAGGGTCACCGGAGGTTTCCGGGGTAGTAACACACAGAGACATTGGCTCGTTGGCTTTCTGCCAGCAGACCACCACGTTTTGCAATGACTCGGGAATAAATCGCCATTGTGGCCAGCGCTCACAAAGTCGGACAGAACGTGGTGAGTTGCTCTATGCAACTGTCTGACAGGGGCCAGTGTGTCTTCTGGAAGTTCTTCATTCGACAGCTTTTTTTTTTTTTGTCGGTCAGTCACTTGGTTTGCTAGTTGGATCATTCATTCGTTCTTTAGGCAAGCATTTGGACCATCTATTGGTCGACTTTAGAATTTAGAATCACATTGGTTGTTTGTTAGAGGCAATAAAATTGTAGAGGCGTATTTTGATGCCCAATAGCACCAAAATATGTTTAAAAACTTCCTTAAATATTGTGTACTGCAAGAGGGAGACAAGTACCACACACACACACTCACACACACACACACACACACACACACACACACAAACAAAATATATGTATTATATTGATGTTGCGAGTTGATCGAATGCACTTTCAGCATCGCCTGCATGCTCATTGCTGACTCAGATGTCGCAGGTTGGATAGCCAGCCAACTTTGTGCTATTCAGAGTTGTCTGTGGGAGGGACAACACTGGGAAGTGGTGAAGCTTTTTTTTTTTCTTCAAATGTTGGAATTGTTCCCACAACAACCAGTGAAGTGTGTGCGCGCGGGAGGGGGGGATGGGCTGCACTATGAGAAAGCACTTGTTTGATGAGACTAAGCTTCGCACCAGGAAAACGACAATAGTCTTTTACTTCTTCCTGATTTTCAAAGTAAATATTAAAATGTATGTTTGCTCATTTTACAGCAATGTTTTAAACCACGCAACCTGCGCAAATTATTAATCCCCCGTGAGCATGTTTGTTAGCATTCACAGAGAACAGAATTTTAAATTTTGCAGTGACTGCAATGCAGTGCGGCACAATACAGGTAGCGTCTTATGAAACTTATGAACGGTGCATTGTCCACCTGCTCACAGGGTGCCGCCTGTCCTTCCACTTAGTGACTCACTCCACCACTCAAAGCATTTTTGGCACTCTGACACAGTAACGGGCATCCTGACAGGAGCCGAGTTACGATCAACGACCAACGGCCAAATGTACAGAACCACATACTGAACGGCAGCCAAATAAGACTTTTCCCTGGAAGTCTGTTAAGCGTGATTCCAGCTGCGGGTGCTGCTCATTGGGGAAAGAGCTCCCTCGGAAATGGCCTCAATCCAAATCCAGGCCTCGAGTCGTGTTTAGGTTACCATATCAGACAGTGATGATGCACGGTTGCGTTTACTTATCTGCTCATGAATTGTGAGGTAAATCTGACGTGACAGGTCGGTGTGCAGGGATTTGCTTATCCTGTCAAGTACGCACCCACCCCGAGCCACTGTGCTGTACCCACTTTCTATATTTGTGCTCATTATTCATTACAGAACGCGTGAACAGTATTGTAATTAGGGAGGAGGTTTCGACGTGCTTTGTATGCGCCAGCTAGGCTTGTTAATTATCCTGCCATATTGACACAAACAGGCCAGCACCAAAGGAGCGAAATGTTCTGAGGTGGAGTGTTGAAGAATCAGCTGAAAGAATAGGTTACAAACGCGCCGTCTTCCATCGATCACGTCAGGACATTTAAAACTTTGTTCCTTGACAATATGAACCCTTTCATGCACCCTGTAACCTGATGACATGATAAATTGTCCACTGTAGTAACCGCTGTCCCTGAAAGGGTTAAACATTAAAAGGTGTTGATGAATTTTCCGAACATGACTACACAACAAACTTGTGAAATTTTTGCTACAGCGTTTCCTTTTTGTTGTTGTTGTTGTTTTCTTGTACATTGGAAGAATGCTCGATCACCAATCATTACAAATGAATGAAGGAAACACACTGAATTTTATTGTTTATCGAATGAATCACTTTTAACAATAAGACAAATTACAATTACTAATTCTCTGGCCTAATTGTGTGACCGACAATCACATCTGGAGAGTCAATTTTGATGTAATGGCGTCTGTTCCAGGATATTTTAAAAGCTGGTTAGTCAATCGGAATCCCTCAGGTTTTAAGCACACCTCATGAAATGGGCACTCATGCAGAGTATTTATGAGGCCTGGAAAAGATTTGCGTCATTCCTTGCAACATAGAAAAAAAAAAAAAATTACTCAAAAGATGCTTGGTTGGAGTTGGTGTTTCTTAAAGCTGTTCTAATACTTGACATCGTGTTGACTAGTCACGTTGGACATAAATTGAGTTTGGTGAAGCGTGTTCTGGTTTAATTTGAGCCAGACTGAATCTGGAAGCAGTATGTGTGCATGACAGCTCAATATTAACAATGTAACACCCACTGAACAAAGTCCAGCTATGTCTACTGTGTGGTCAGAATGATGCACTGGGCTCCTTGGATACTCTTCCAGTGTTAAACAATTAAGTGTTAATGTGCATTAGGGCAGATTATCTGGAAATGGGTTCAAGCATGTGACTCCATTTATTCCTTGTATACCCAGTGAAGAAAAAGTCCAGGTACAGAATATTTCAGGCCTCCTGATTTTTTTTTCAACGTCAATCAATTAAAGTACCTGTAAAGTATTATTATTATTAGTATATAAAGTTAAAAAAAAAACTTGCTAATAAACCTCCAAAAAAAAAAAAAAACTTGCTAATAAACCTCCAATATGCTAGTCCCTAAAAAGGGGGAGGGGGGTGGATGGGCAAGAGACACCCCCCAAAAAAGTTCCAGTTTTTTCAACCTGAACATATGGATGCTAAGTTGTCTAGAATGTTTCATATGCCTGCACATACTACATATTTGCTCTGCTTAAAGCTGAAATATCTCCCATATTTTCATCGCTGGGTTTTTCCACAGCACAACAACAAGGCACTCTAAAGTGCCCACAAAGCCCCTGCCCACACGTTTGTCAAGTCCTTTTCTTTTTTTAAATCCCCCCTACTCGCTCTCCCGTCTTTATCTGCATGACGTGCATGCACTCACAGCAGACAATGAGGCGCTCTAAAACCACACCAGCCTACTATCCAAAGGGAACCTTCATTTTTGGGGGGTTTAGGCAAAGCTAGGTAGGAAAAAAAAGGTCTTCAAGTTCTTCTATTGTCAAGAAGGGGTGACTTAGGCTAGAGTCCCTGTGTGTCACTGGACCCATTTTAGCCATGCCTTAAAAAATGAACACGTCATGTATATATTGTATGTAAATATAGTAAAAAATGTAAGTATAGTTAGTATAGGATCTGAAAGTGTCCGTATGCATTCGGGCAGATTACCTTCTAAATGGTCCCAAGGATACTCGTGGCGCCAGATGCTCCCAGTTTGCCCAGTCCAGGAAATATGCTTATGCTAAACAACAGTAGTCCAAGCAAAGTTCCAACTCAGCCATTTCCTTCAAAACTCTTCAGAAATCTAGGACACACTGTTTCAGACCAGCTCACAGCAGTTCCTGACTCCAATTACCAGACTGGTTCAAGGGCTGTACCTGTGGAGGCAGGGGTCAAGGGGTTGTGTACATCTGTCCATCTGGGGCCTATTATTGCCTAGAGTGGGGCACTGCTGTTAGGCTGCTTCAGGCCCACTTATCCAAGCCCTGCGAGGTCAAAAAAATGGTGATTACAGAGGTTTACAAAATAAATGAGCTACCATTTGGAGGGTGTGCTGCTTGTAGTTAAGGAATACGATATTTATTTTGCCGATGTGTTGTGTGTGTTTGAAGCTTTGTTTATATCTGTTTCAACTCAAGCTTTGGCAGAAGCATTAGAGGACAAACTCAACATTTCTAACAGCGTTCAACCATCTCCATGCTCCTTTCTAGTTAAGGTGATGGCCGACCTTGGAGCCAACGTTACTTTGCCCTGCCGTCTCCCGCAAGAAAGCAGCAGCTTCTTTAGCATCGGCATCCGAGTCAAATGGACCAAGGTAGCGGAGGATGAGGCTCTGAATGAGGACGTGCTGCTTTCCATGGGCTTCCACAAGAAAACGTACGGAAGCTTCGAGGATCGCGTCTACCTGCAGGAGCGCGACAGCGACGACGCCTCCTTGGTGATCACGGACGTTTCCATGGATGACGCCGGAACATACCGTTGCGAGATCATCAACGGCATGGTAGACACCATCCAAGAGATTGGCTTGGAGGTTCAAAGTGGCCTCCGTGATGGTAAACTGATTTAGATCTCCATCCTGTTTGGGTGTTTTGGGTCATACGCTTGTGTTTCTATTGAACATGTTCATATCTTTTTTTAATCTGGTAGGGAAAAAAGTGTATTCAAACTGTACTGTAAATAATCTACCTCACAGAAACGCCACTTCAGATTATTATTACAATTGCATCTGCTAAATGGCGACATTCCCGAGCGTGACTACTTCTTCCTCTCATAACATTGCTGCTGTGATTTGGGAATTTCTCCATTGCGAGACTAATAAAGGTTTTCTTATCTGATCTTATCTTAAAGAAATACTCCGTAGAACAAGTTTAACTGAGCACATGCTTTAGCTTTTCACAATTTCGACCATCGCAATGTTCTTCTCCATAAATGAGAAGCTCCAACCCACCCTGAGATGGCGCTCCAAACGCAGTCATCAAAGTCACGACAATCATTTTAAGTCCACCCAGGAGCTGGAGCCGATCTCCACTGACTTTGAGAAAAAGGTGACTGGTCGCCAATAACCAGTCAGTAGCAGGGCACATACAGACTGTACAGACACAGCCAACCATTAACTCTCACATGCACACCGTCACTGGACGCAAGCCACGTTGCCTGCATCAAAGTCAGGCAAATGTATCGCTGTCACGCCATGAGTATCTTGCAGCAGTCCCTTTGTTGTTACAACTGTATTTCTCAAGTCTATGTTGTACTGACATTGTTGTACTGGAGGACATTTGTGCGCAATAGTTTGAAGGGTATCTCCTCTCCCACAGGTGTGGTGTTCCCCTACTCACCACCTCTTGGCCGCTACAGCTTTTCCTTCCACGAGGCTTTGCAGGCTTGTTTGGATCAGGACGCGGTGGTCGCCTCATATGACCAACTGTTTGAATCCTGGAAGGACGGCATGGACTGGTGCAACGCCGGCTGGCTGGACGATGGCACCGTGCAGTACCCCATCACAAAGCCGAGAGAACCCTGCGGTGGTGCCAACAACCGACCCGGCCTCAGAAACTACGGCAGGCGTGACAAGTACATGAGCCGCTTTGATGTGTTCTGCTTTGCCAGTCCATTGAATGGTGAGTACTGAGGCTACCGTTTTTTAACTTTTTGACCTGGCAAGTAAACATGAATTGGGTCCAGACTTCAAGCAATTTAGTCCAGAGAGCAACGTAAACTTTACTGTCAACAGATGCTCTGGTTAGTTAACATCTAGCTGTCTCTGTAATTTGTAGCATGACAGTTTCGATATTCACTTCAATTTATTGGACTCAAATTTTGTTTCGATTCAAATGTTCTGATTCGTCTACTCCACGCAGGAAATTTCTACTGGCTGACCCAGCCTGAAAAGCTCAACTTCGATGAGGCTGTCCAGGCTTGCTTCGATGACGGCGCAGAAATTGCCAAGGTGGGTCACATGTTCTCCGCTTGGAAGCTGGAAGGCTACGATCGTTGCGACGCCGGCTGGTTGGCCGACGGCAGCGTCCGTTACCCGATCTCCAGACCCCGCAGGAACTGCAGCCCCACAGAAGCTGCAGTGCGCTTTGTTGGATTTCCAGACAAGCAACAAAAGCTCTTCGGTGTCTACTGCTTCAGACCTGAGCCCTGAGGAGCCCGGCTGAAGCCACCACCACCAAAGAGCCGCAACCACAACCCAAAATTTGCAAAAATAAATTACCTAATCCTTGGATCATGACTAAAATCAACATTGGAACACACAAGCAACCGTGGTTATCTTTCAGAACCGTTTTAGAGGACATTATCATATCATCTACAGTAGAATACAATATGCAATGTATCAAAATCACAGATTTGATGGCGACAAGGAGTTGATTGTTTTTTCTCCACTGAGTAATTATGGAAAGCTCAAGGTTTAGCACTGCTATGATGATAGCGCAAACATTGAAACCGTTAGTGTTTTTGTTTCTTTGTTTTTTTTTAATAAAACATAAAACTTTCCAATATATTCATCAAATGTCACCTTGCACATTTACTAAAACTTGGCTGCAACGTTTGGTGTGCAGTTTACATTTACTTTGCATCGTCATTGCCGAACATTTTGTTTCATTTCAAGCAGATGGTGCAGTTTGCACACGTTTTATTTCACAGGGAAAAATGAATGTAAACAACTTAGACTGTGATTTCTTCTGAATAAGAGAGTACCAATCAAATCAGCTTCTGTAATGATTTCATATTGTTTCACTTTTTTCCTTTATTTTTTTTTTTACAATTGTTTTCTTACAAAACTATTTTTAAAACAATAATGAAAAATAAAACAGCTGTTATTTTACTTTGTGGAGTTTTTCTTCCCAAAAATCCATTTTTGGAGGCCTTAAAACTTAAACAGGCAATTTAGAGTCCACTTCCCTGAGAAGATTCAAAAGCAAGCTCACCCCCAACGCACGTATTTATTCTTTGGCTTATTTTAATTTGCACAAGACTGGCTGAGAAGCCCCTCAAGTTAGACAAAAGGAACCGTCGTCTGAAAGGCAGTCTGTTGCAAAGCATGGGAATGGGGTCATGTTTAGCTTGCTACTGCAGTGAAATGCCAGCAAAATATAAATGCCTTGGTGAATGGTCCATGGATGCAAAGTCAACATAACACACAGACAAAAACAGGATTTCACCAAATAAACATACTTAAATTGTATTTTAAAAAATGTGATGGGGCACTAACCAGCATGTTGCATACAAAAAATAATTATGGGGACAGTCATCAACACATTTTCCTTTGGGTCTACATTAATACAGTACCCTTCTTTAGTGGCACCGCAACACAAAAAACCCAAAGAAAAAGCACCCCCCACAAAAAAAAAAAAAACATGGTACTTGTTATAAGATTGGACGCTCACTCATCTGAAGTCTTGTATAGTGTCACAAATCAAAGTTTTTCTGCAGCAGCTAAATTAAGTGATTTGTTTGTGTCGTCGAGACATGTCACTGACGAGATATTTCCCTCTGAGTCAAACGGTCTATTCCAGTAGCACATTAAGCCCAACATATACAGTATCACGTTACACTTTAAATTGTTGAAGCGGGGCAAAAATGATCAACACTGAGTGGATTTCCTTTTCCAAAAAAAAAAAAAAAAATCTCGTTTGAATCTCTCTAAGACAAAGAGGTCAAAGTTTTTTTTTTTTTTATTTGTCACCTGAGATGCCTGCATATCATAAGGTGAGATTGCAAGGTCAGGATTTCCTGGAGCTTTAATGACATGTCATGTCTACCCATAATGACAGCAGAAAACCCCCGGTGGAAACCACAAGTACTGCTTTGGAAAACGACATTTTAAACGCACAGCTTTTGATATTTTGCATTTTTATGAAGGACTTCTGGTGACTTGCTTTGATGGGTACTGGGGAATTCCCATTGATGCCATAAGATGGCAGAAAAGCGCTACTTTTGTCCGAATGAAAATCCTCATTCCAATCAAAGTACCACAAACACCAGGTTTGCTTGGTGGACTGTGGAGGTATGAGGCAGAAGAGCCAATTGCAGGGAACCAGGGAGGTAAAACAAGATGTACAAAATCCAAAATAACAAGGTTCAAAGAAACATGGAATAACCTTCCAACAAACGGAAACATAACATGACAGAATAAACACTTGATTAAAATGAACGGAAAAAGACTGGAAGAAACCAGGGAAGTAAATACTCGCAACCTGACGAGACAATGAGAAACACCTGGAGAGGACACGAGTGGCCGGAGGCAGCTGATTGGTTGGCACGAGGCGCAAGTGCTGACGAGAACAGGTGGAGATGAAAACCGAGTCATGAGTTGGCATGTAAAACGGGACACCAGGAAAATGTCAAACAAAAGTTAATCGAATGAAAACAAAGTCAAAACAAAAACATTTATAATCAAACATCGAGTGGGACCTCAGTCTTTGTACGGTAATTAGTCCATTCCGGAAAGTTTGACCAAAACCGAATCATATGAAATCTGAAGCAATAATATGCATAGGAAATAATGTAAATTCAAATAATCCATTCTAGACACCCAAAGATAGTTACAAAAAATATATTTTATAGTAACCATAACTTGCGGACCGCAGCGAATATTGCTTTAAGTTGGAAAAAAAAACAATGCTTGCATTGTGGAAAAATCATCGATGCCTGTTGAATGCTTTTAACACAATTTACGAAATCCTTCAGATAAAGTCTCATAGATTCCTGGAAACAAATCGCTAAGTCACTTTTTCTTTTTGGATGAAAACCGGGCAAAGTTTGGCCAAAAACTGAATAAAACACAAACTGAGTTTTCACTATAATTTCTTGTTGGCAGCAAAATCCCACTTTTTTCCTCTTTGAAACATTTTACATGAAACTGTGAAAAAAGTATTCACTTGCACCTCCATTAGCTTGTGAGTGGGATAGATTCCGGGAGATTCAACCAGCAGAGGAGGCTCGTTGAAGGGGCGATGCCAGAAGATGGTAAACCTTTCAAAAATGTTTTGTGTTGTGTCAAAAGCCAAACCTTTAGTGTTACTAGAGTGACTCCGATAAGCCACCACTCAAGCAAAGTAAAAAACGTTTAACGCCGTAGTCCTGTGTCAAACCGGTGACCCCTGGCCCCACCCTCTATCAATGTTTCCTGCGAGGAAATGGAAGCCATGGATCAGGTTATAATGACTCAAATCACTCCGAGCATGCGATGGGAACGCTGGGGAAGCTCGGCAGCTGGCACCCACAGCCGGTGAATTAGAACAATCTGGGTGGGAGTCATCCAACCTGCAGGGTTCCACCTTTATCTGCAACTTCCACCTGTTTTTGCATCCAGTGAAGAGACCTATGTGCCACTAGGATATCACGCAAAGTAGGTCTACAAGAGCCAAACAGTCATTCAATCATCTCACTTGAAATATTTGATTGTTGGACTGTTAAGTCATTCAGAAACGGAATGGGAAAACCTCGCCCCACTCACGAGCGAATCAAAGGATTGATCAACAGCGCTACCTGCTGGTGGAGGTACAAAACGGCCTCGGGTGAAGGGCCACACTTACCGGTACTCATTCATTCATTCATTCATCTTCCGAACCGCTTCATCCTCTTTAGGGTGGCGGGGGGTGCTGGAGCCTATCCCAACTGTCTCCGGGCAGTAGGCGGGGGACACCCTGAATCGGTCGCCAGCCAATCGCAGGGCCGGCTTAGTGCCAACACCTGGGATCGAACTTGAGTTCACCAGTTGTGACTTCCAGTCGTATACCATTCGGCTATAGACTGACTTACCGGTACTCACTTTTGCTTAATCAAATGAAATGATACGAGTACAGCATATTGATATATTCATTTTTATTTCTTTGGTGAGTTAAAGAGAGAGGTGAACAGGGTGACCTCTTTTTTAAGAAAAAAAAACAAAAACAAAAAACGTCCCAGACATTCACAGTGTGACACAAGTTATAAATATAAAAGGATATTATATGCACATTAAGGCTGAGACACTCACAAGGACATTCACAGACAAAACAAAATCACGTTTCCATTAAAAAAACAAACATGTTGTGAATTATTACATGTTTGGTACAGCTAAGTAAAACAAAAGCATTTCAGGAAATCAGGAGCATATGGGAAATAAATTACATGCATGTCTGCCTACTTAAACAGGTGGTCTGTTCAAGTCTTTCGGAGAGTCTCACAAAATACATTCTCTCAATAACCAGCAAGGTGTAGCTCAGAAGCAGCAGATGACAGCAAAGTTCGGTAGTGTATACATTGAAACAGCGTTATGCTTATTGTAAACATGTCGTACCAAGATGTTGTGTACATCAAATGCATTCATTTTTGCTACGCCTTTTATAGAAAGCCACCGGTTTGTATCGATGTCCATTGGTCGATGGCTTTATTAATGTGCAACATCTCTATCTAGCACGCATGGACCATACTTTCATAATAAAATAGCATTTATTCTCTACATAGAAATATGTTCAGTTAAAAAAAATGTCCCAGGGAAAACATCAAGGTTGGAATTTAGGTTGGTACCTTTGAAAGCTGCCTCGGCTAAAGGATTGGTTAAAAAATAATAATAATAAAACGTTGACTTTAAAATGATTCAACTGGTCGACAGTTATACGACGGCAACGCCAACTGCTTTGTGCGATTAATCACCACTGGTACTCGCAACTGCGCTCTGAAATGTCGTTGTCGAAGAGCATAGCAGCAAACAAAATGCTTTCAAATAACGTAAGCGCTATAAATTCACACCGTTTTCGTAGGGACCACTAATGGCGGTTTTCAAAAGCTCAGGTGGACTTGAGTAACAGTCATGTTAGAATGTAATGGCATTGTTATATATTTTTTGACGACCCAAAAGAAAAAAAAGTGTCCTTTTTTTGCCAGTTGAAAATATATCTCCACACAGGCCATGTTAAAAATCAGTTTCTCTCGTTAGGAAAAGTCATTTTCTTTAAAAGGCACTCCCTAAGATTCCATTGTCATCCCCACTGAAGGTCCTTTGTTTATGTTCCCTTGTGCTTGTTCCATATGTTTTTGTTTTGTTTTGTTTTGGTTTTTTTTGGCGCACAAATAATTGATTTGTCCTCTATCCACATTGGTAATCACATCCTCTTCCGTTTGTGTTCCGGCTTATCTCTCCGTCCCCTGTAACGCTGATGGTGGAGACGGAAGGCCTGCTGATCCGGCCATTGCCTGAAGTGGGTGATGCTGTACACCCTCGTGTGGTGATGTTTCCGAAAGAAGCTTCTTTGATAGTTGGATGCTGCAATGAAAAAATGTGAAAAAAAAATGTGAAAAGTTAGCTCGAGAACCTCCGATTGAATACGAATGAATCCTTTTGCTCTGCTTAC
>CAAKHF010017255.1:0-11547 GCA_901007745.1 Hippocampus kuda | reverse complement strand
GAAAAATAAGAACCCTTCCAATGGGTCATAAATCTTGAGGCATGCAACCATGGGCCGCTGAACACCGAGCGACGTGGCTGAATTCAAACGTTCTGTTGTCAGGTCGTGCTGAATGATTTAGAAAATGAATCGAATTAACTTATTGAGGGAAAAAAAAGTGTTAGAGGAAAACTCTGACATTAAGTGTATTTTAAAATAAAGGCAAACGAACCATAAATGAATATGAAAGAGTTTCTTGAACTTTTCATGTTTTGTGAAACACTGCTATGTAAACATGTGGACTGAACTACTCCAACACTGAACTTATCATCAAGACAATAAGCAAAACCAAGAAAATAATCTGGATAGAAAATAACCTAACCAACCGACCAAAATAAAGCACATTTTCTTTTGTAAAACTGCAGGGTGTGCAATTTGAACATTGCATTTTTTTAGATTGCAATGTTGATTTGAATTACATGACCTCTTCAACTCTTAGTTTTACTGACTATATTTTCGCGACATCAGCGAGGACAATTCGCTTACTCATTGAAAATGACGCCCCGTGATTTGTGGGTCAATATAAAAAAATAATAATTCGGTACAGTACTGTTGAGGTTCCTGAAAACACTGTTTCTCGACAAGGAAACCAGAGCACTTGTGCACGTCTCGATATACTGTATTATGTTTCTGTGCAACACTCCCACCTCCATTTGCACTGCATTATTGATAGGAACCAAGAATGAAAAAACACACAAATAGAACTGATGTGAGGCAGTTGACCAAAAGACAGAGAGAGAAAAGTCATGTTGTCTGCACCAGCATA
Source organism: Hippocampus kuda (assembly GCA_901007745.1). Taxonomy (NCBI): domain Eukaryota; kingdom Metazoa; phylum Chordata; class Actinopteri; order Syngnathiformes; family Syngnathidae; genus Hippocampus; species Hippocampus kuda. The sequence continues at coordinate 10,742 of CAAKHF010017255.1, read as the reverse complement.
ATTTTTGTTGCAACAGAGACTCTCCGCGATTTGCTTTTTAGCCATGGTACTTGACAGATAGATAGATAGATAGATAGATAGATAGATAGATAGATAGATAGATAGATAGATAGATAGATAGATAGATAGATAGATAGATAGATAAGCTTCATACAGTAAAGCAATAAAACAATCAGTTTAACATTATCTCTGTCCCCTTTCTGCCTCGTCAATTTCAGTTCAAACAAAAAAAGAGGAAAACATGTTTTGCATGCTGAAGGCACGAGTGCCTCACAAGGGCGTCTCTTAGGTCATATGACACAATCAGTCAACTGAGCAATAATGGGGCGCGCGCGCGCACTGACACATTCGTGCGCACACGAACACACATAGACAGTTCAGGTTGAACACGTTCTGTAATTCACGTTTAGTCGAACGAGTTGGTACCGAACAAATTTTCCCCCGTGGCTCGGCTGCCGAGAGATGCAAATCCCCAGGCATCCCGTCAAAGTACAGTGTAATGTAAAGTCATTCTACTAACAATGTAAACGCTTACTCACGTAATGTTCGTAGAATTTGGACAGCCTCGGCTTGCCGTGGTTATTGAATATTAAAATGGCTTTTATCATGATTGTTGCTGAGCTGGGGGGAGGAGGAGGAGGAGGAGAAGGAGGAGGCTACGGGCGGGGCGGGAGCAGAAAGGGATCAGTCCGCGTATGACTCCCGTGAACCCAAACACAGCCGAGGGATTGACGGCCAAATCCCGTCTCGATTTAAGGTTAATGTGGTGATCGCTTGGACTCGCCACGCTACGACTGCTCCATCGTCTCTTTACGGAAATGAGCGTCCACGTCAAGAAAAACGCTCCTCCCCCTCCCTCGCCGCTCCGCTACCTGCTCACTAGGGCAACCAAGAAGGGTCAAAACATATCCCGGCCGCCAAATTCTACTGACACTCAACGGCATTGACCACGCTTCAGAAATGTTATATGAAGTAAAAAAAAAAAAGAGTGCTTTTTAATCGAGTACTTCTAAACAAAGTTCATTGCGAAGAAATAAAATGCAAACGGCAATTACCCACGGAGGTTCTGTTTAGTCTGGGAATGCGCAGCTCTCTCAGGATAAAAAATTATCAATGTCATCAACATATAATAACAGAGCATCTTGTGCTCTGACACGAACTTTTAGGCCAATGCCATGTTGTATTTGGGAAACTTGAGCGCTTGGTGGGGATGCTTCATTTACAATCTCTAAAAAAAAAGTCCTCTAACTTTTCAATGTGATTTGATTACATCTGAGTGTTTATTTTGCACAGGATATGAATATGAACATTGTTATTGAACATTAATTTTATCAGCATTAGCTGTTTTAAATCTGATACGAGTACCCCATTTGAGAACCACTGCCCGAGGGTATGTAAACTTATGAAGACAACTGTATTGCCAACAGTAAAATGTTAAAGCTCCCTAACGTAAAGCTGAATGACTCAGTCAGCCACAAGGTGGAGTACAAGTACAACTAATGTTTGATGATGTGATACTTCAGAGGTCAAAAGGAAACAAAATACCAGTAGTTTATTTACTTTGGGGTAATCATCCTGCGGTGTCAGTCTGACGGCGAGTCACAATTCAAATAATGTGGGTTTTACCGCAAAATAATGAATATGAAATGATATCAATCTTTATTGAGCCAAGGCACCTATTTTCATTAGAGAAATCACATACAGTAAACACCACACAAAAATGTCACAAAACATAGGAATACTTAACTACGGTTTTAGACTGGCCAAGTCTACCTCCAGTCTTCAACCCTGCAGAGCATGCATTTCACCTGTTCAAGAGGAGACCAACCCAAACTCTGGAAAAGCATCACAAAAAAAAAAGAATGCCACTGTTTGTTGATGGCAGTGGGTCACAGACTTGATGCAGTAGCCACCTAAAAATGTGACATTTCATTGTAAATGACTATTATTATTACAGTATATTGTAAGTCATCTATTCCATGCGGATGTAAATACAATCATATGGAAGATAAAATGTTGATTTCTTGTCTTATATTGAACGTCAAAGGAATTGGCCTCATTGTACCAATGCTTTGGGAGGGGGGTTTATGTAATTTCCCGGCAGCCCAGCTATTTCCAGACCGGGGGTCTGTCAAAAAGAAACTGAAAGGTGTTTTGCTTTCACTTTTAGCAGATACACTGCACACATGTCAGCATTCTAGAAGTTCGAAGCACAATACTTTAATCGAGTACATACATTTAAAAAAACGTAAATTAGACAATAATCAATAAGAAAAAATCAATATTTAGGGAGGTATGCTCAGATAACAAATGATCTAAAAATATTGGCATAACTGACTTTTTTTTAATCTCTCTTTTTTCCATTTTCTTTGCCAGCTCTCAATATTATTGTAACTAATTTCATTCCCATGATGAACCACTACAAGCACAATTTCATTCACTAATTGACACAAAGTTTTGTTTTTCCAGTTATTCTTGGGGAAATCAAATTCCAGTTGAAATGATCATTCCAGTCGAGATGTTATGGTACTGAAAAGTAACCGAGTAATGCAGTCGGCCACAAGGTGGAGTATCACGGCTGAAGTCTGATGATGTGGCATCGCGGGTTTAAAACTGGAGAGGGGAGGGGTGGGGGGCACAAAGAGCAAAATTCTGCACGTTTACATCGTTTGATAACACTTGATTCAAAACTACAACCGAATAATATTGCATTGATTTGATCTGTTTTATTGACAAACAAACAACAGAATTCAGATTATGTTGGCCTACGGTGGAAATAGCAACAGAGACTAATGGCCTGTTTATTTAAAAAAAATGGCTGGAATTTGAACGCGCGATGTGTTTGTCGTCCACAACTCCTGAGAACATCATGATCAAATGGAGTACAGCAAGAGAGCTGATATGCCGTGACAAAATCAGTCTCTTTTTCGCTCTGCATGATTGTCCAAAATTAATCTGAGGTTGTTTTTTTTTCCTATTCCATCACATACCCCACCAGCCTTGCAGGCCTGATGAGGGAAACAGGTTTCCGGTTGTATATTGCACTAAGAAATAGTCTTCTCATTTGCCTGTCAGAAAGAAACAGAAACTAGTTTTACTTTCACAATTGGAGGATGCAAGGCTGAAAGGAGGGCTCGGCTTGCCTCCCCCCCAAAAAGTATTGTTTCATTTAAAAAAATACAAACATACTACATATATACATATATAATTATACATATACAGTATATACATATATTAATGTATACACGTTAGGTGTTAATGGTTGTTTGCCTCGATGTGTGCCCTGCGATTGACGAGTGACCAGTTCAGGGTGTAGTACGCCTTTCACCAAAAGTCCTTTGGGATATACATTAGAAAATACTTTTTTGTTTTATATTTTCACGGTCTGTATCCCCCGTGAAAAGAGGCCGTCCACTGTCTAAACTTGTGTGTGTGTGCGTATCTGTGTGTAAGTGTATACTATATATATATATATATATATATATATATATATATATATATATATATATATATATATATATATATATATATATATATATATATATATATATATATATATATATATATATATATATATATATATATATATATATAGTTGTATTTGATACATGATACATATTTGGTTTTTAATCGTGATTATTCTTCGCAAAATTCGCTTGCTTTTTATTTTGTTTTGGGCAGTGCACTGAATGGGGGTGCTGTGGCTGCAGGGCGGTGGCCACCAACAGGCCGCACGGCTATTGTCCAGAGAAGAGTTCAATGAGCGAGACTGGGTTTGTGACAACGTGGTAGAAAGGCACTCGAAAAGGACCGATCCAATTTCGTTTTTAATGCGTGAGATGGATTCAGGGTTTCGTTGAAACGTGACCAATTTCAAATAAGACCAAGTGTCCAGTTCAGGTGGGTTAGTCATGTCGAAAGTGAAAACTTCAATTGTCGCTCGAGTCACGCCTCATACCACCCACCCCCATCGGTGTAATTCATACGGCCATCACTTCTGGGAGCGTACCCCCTTCTGTACGTGATGGTACGGTCCAGATAAATAAATACAGCACTGTGGGGCTCAAAGTCAGTAGTTGCGCATCTTCTCGACGACAAGTTTGTCCAAGGGCAAACGAATTGTGCTACTGACGCTCAAATACACAAAGGGAAAGATGCCAAAAAGTCTGCAGGAGCTCATCCAGAAGCTGCATGAAATCTTTAAGGACGACCGCGTCAATGTGGAGGAGGTGCAGGAACTCATGGAGTCATACAAGAGCAACCCTAAGGATTGGAAGAAATACGCCATATTCGACACTCACAAGTAAGACGCTTCGTTTTATGTACCATTAGGAATCGTTTAAGTAGAATAAGTTACACAGTACTGATGCAATTTGCACGTTTGCTCTGACGTCAGTGTCTTTGTATTTTGTTCCAATTTGAAGAGATTTTGTAGAAGTTACTCCTTTTTTCATAGTGTTGATAGATGTACAAACGGTTGCGATTTAAAAAAAAAAGTTAAAACGTTTAAGTTTGGCATGCATATTGGTGCAAATTAGCAAATTCCTTATTTTAACCTGTGGTCACATTAGAATTTTTATTGGTTCACATATAGAAAAAGTAAACCTTTTGGAATAACATTTTGTTTTCAAACTAACAGTGTGGGACAGGCTGACGTGAAGATTTTTGTGTATATTAATATATGTGGATTGCTAAAACAAAATCTCCCCCCAAAATCTCCCCATGTCTTTTGCCACATCTCCTTTGAATTATCTGTATATGTATAAAAAAAAATCTTCAAGATAGTTGACGTCACATGTTTATCTGTCCGATACTGACCACCGTGACCTACAATATACAGTATTGCAATGGTGTTCCGCTGCCAGTATTGTGATGGCCAATGAAAGGGTGAGGAGGGAGTGAGGGCTGTGCGGTTAACCAATAATCAGTGAGCAAAGGACGCACACCCTCTCATACGTGTGCGTGTGTGTGTGTGTGTGTGTGTGTGTGTGTGTGTGTGTGTGTACGCGCACGCGCGTGTGCAGAGGTTTCGGCTCCGGTGGCATGAAGATCACCAGGGAGCCACCGTAGCTGCCTCCAAAATATTTGACGACTGACGGAATGTGAGAAGAGGGCAGGGGGTGGTGGGCTAGCCTAACAGCTCCCCTTCATTAAGTCTGTAAAATACTTTAAGGGCATCACTATGACTTTCCTGTACGTACATTGGAAATAAAAAGACACAAATTATTACATTACATAGGTACTTTTTAGTGTTCTTTTGGTGATTTGTTTGCTGCAAACATATGGCCAAAAACAGCAGCCTTGGTTTCTTTGACCCTAATAATAGTTTTTGTCACGCGTTTGGGATACATAGTTTATTTATTTTTTTCCCTTCTCAAAAAAGTTGGGAAACACTGCTATAGAATGAGAATCATATTGATGACACTCAACAATGCGCTATTTCAGCTTTGATGGTTGGCCATCACACATCTTTGATCGCCATTTTATTTGCAGATACACAAGAAACTTGGTGGATGAAGGCAACGGGAAGTTCAACCTGATCATTTTGTGTTGGGGAGAAGGCCATGGAAGGTGAGAAAACGTCAATATGGCAATAGCACACATTTTGTAAACCTTTCATAGCCTTTAAGCACTAACACTGCTGCGCGCCGACATGCGCTGTGATCACCTTGCAGTAGCATCCACGACCATTCAGACTCCCACTGCTTCATGAAAATGCTGCAGGGCGAGCTCAAGGAGACACTCTTTGACTGGCCCAAGGGCGAAGACGAGATGATCGAGAAGTCGCACAGGATGCTGGAAAACAACTCAGTGGCCTACATAAATGGTAAGAGGAGAACCAGTTTTTAGGCAGGTGTCTGCAGTATTCCACGGGGCGTTATGTCGAGTGAGGAAAAATAAAAACAAACATATTTTGCATTTTCTCTTCCTGGGATGAAAACTGTCTTACCTGCAGCTATGTGATCTATCGCTTAAGCTCAAAGTTTGCCCACATGACTCACAGCAAATGGTTTTTCTCTATTAATCAAACATAAACTGTTCAAGGTGTGAAAAGACAAACTGCGTCAGTAATGACAGAGTTACACTGAACTTGAATTGAATTTGAACTTCTATGATATCTGCGTGAAGCAGGCAATAGTACATTGGTGAATGCCACACTCTTCTTAAAAAGCAAACAAAACTGTGGTTAGCATGTGTGTCACAGTTATGATGTTCAGGGTCCTAGTCTCCAGGTTGCACGTTCTGCTACATGGTACCCGAATTAGGATAAGTGGCATGCTGTAGAAAATGAATGGATGGATGCTACCTCTGTTCAAAAGTGTGTGGTGTTCCACAAGGATCTGTCGCGGAGCCATTTGTTATTCCATGTTGGCAATGCAGATTTTATTGGCCCAATGATTTTAGTAACTTAATAAAAATGTTCTGAGTATAATATAATTTAATTTTCATTTCATTATATGTGCCCCGAGAACAGCAGACGACCAGTGCTAAATGTCACCTCTCACTCCAAAGTCAGCTGGGGTAGGGATCAGTTCTCCTGCAACCCTAATGAGGACAAGCACTCCACAAAATAGATGGATGCCGATATTATGCAATAAGAAACACTGTCCGCTGAATATTTTTCCTACCATTTGATGACCCAAAGGACTTTGTATAAACTGGCATGATAGGAAAAAAGTTCAGTCACCAGTGATCTACTTGTGCTTTCCAACATTGGCAGAAAATATGTGCCGTGATCCATATTTCACAAAATTCCATTGGCATTCATTGCCTGCACAATACCCCTGCGTTTTTATGTGCATGTTTTTCAGACTCCATCGGCTTGCACCGTGTGGAAAATGTGAGCCACACTGAGGGTTCAATTAGTTTGCACCTGTACAGCCCACCCTTCCAGACGTGTCAAGTCTTTGACCAGCGCACCAGCCACAAGAGCGTCGCGAAGATGACCTTTTGGAGCAGATATGGCGAGAGGACTCCATTTGTAAGAAACTTTGTGTCATTATACCAAAATGCTAATCCACTGATAGCAGCATAACAGCAGTTGTACTGGGCAGGGAATTAGCTCTGGTCACTTGTGGTGGTGGTTCTAAATGGACCCAACAGAGCTTGCGTGATTTCTCCCAATTGCTATTCTTATTTATTTTATGAGCAAAGTAAATATATTGATAATGATCAAACAAATGCCTATGAGATATAATTAGCATTTACTACATCTAAAATTACATTTTAAAAAATTACGATGACGTGAAACAACTTTTTTTGTGCATATTATTGAAATTAATAGTAGGTTTTTGAAATAATGGAGGGCAAGTGGTTGTTGCAACACTCAAAATAAAATTAAAGTTGTGTCTTTTTTTCAACTGGATCTCATAATACACATTTTGAACTACTCGACGTGTATTGGCCCATCTCAGGCAAACTGCATTTTTTAAATGTTACAGTTTAATTGTTCGGAAAACTCCTAATTTGAGTAAAACAGAAAGAAACAGGAATAAGTTTTCATCATAGAATTAGCAAATACAGTCAATGTAGCCACATGGCATTTATGCTAATAGCATGTTGACACTACTGTGATTTAAAAAATAAAAAAAGTTATTTCCTGAGGATGCGAACGGTACCGATTCAATGGGATAACCTACAAGCTGTTAAAGTATACCTTGAGCACAACAATGTCGAGTGTTTTCTTTGTGACACGATATAGACAGGATGATAAGATAGCGGCATTACAAGGGCGTTAGTACACAATAAACTAGTCCACACCCTCCGCATTCAAAAGTGACTTTCTTAAGCTAAAGTGTTGTAAAAATATATTAAAGAAAAATACAGAAAAGAATACTGTTTGGAATTATCCAGTATTATAAAAAATATCATTTAAAAATGTGATTATTATTCGATGACTATTATACAGAAGCCTAACTGTTGTTCCTCTTTTTGTATTGCAGGAGACCAGTGCATCAAAGGAGAACAACTAATGCGTTTCCAAACGAAAACTCCGGATCCCCCCACCCTCCCACCCCCCTTACCATTTTTGATCTACGGTGACCACGCGGCTTGTTTGAAATATAGATGCAGGCTGGTTCAAAAGGACACAAAGGCCTTAGTGCGGCTTTATCACTCACTGCTTGGCAAATACTGATGAGTAGAACATGATTGAATGCATAAACAGGCTTTTGGCAGTTGATTTTGAAATGATACGCCCCGAAATGGATGGATGTCTATCATATTTCTGTCAAAGTTGAGCACTTTTCTATCTGTAATGGTAACAGTTATCTGCTGAAAATTGCATGAAGTTTCGTCTTTTGTCCACGGTCTGATGAAGGCAAAAGTTCCATTAGATTTTTTTTTGTGGGTGGATAAAATGAAATGTTTGTCTAAGACCAACTGTTAAACAGTTCCAGTGATTATAATTAGTGGACTGTACATGTGTATTGCTCAAATTAGACATCTTCTCAGGATTTTGCATTTTATATTTGTAGCTAGCGAATTCATATTGTGTAGTCATTTCAGTAGCACTGCTATCTGTGATGCAATAAATGATCACCTGTAACAAAAAACATTTTGTCTGTTGTTTATTATAATTGTTATTTACTGGGGAACGATTTCCACAAAGGTAAAACACGACTTACTGGTAAGGCATGGTACACCATGGAGAGGTGGCCAGCCAATCGCAGGACACAGATACATCCATTGGCGCTCATTTTCTTCAATGAATCCAACATGCATTTTTGGGGGAATCCAGGAAATAATTGGTGCACCCACAGAAAGCCAATGCAAGAACGGGAAGTACAGACTAACTCCACACAGTAGGCCCCGGGAAAGGATTCAAAACCAGATCATCAAAACTGTGAGGCAGATGTGCCAGGTAAGATCACCAGACAACTGTGCTGCCTCGACTGTGGTTTTTCAGAAAAAATAAAATCTGTGCAAAAGTACATACTAGTGTTTAATACTTCATTACGGTGTGCCACAAGGATCTGTCCTGGGTGATTAGTTATTCTATGTTCGCAGTGCTAATTCAACTGGACCCATGGTTTTATAATTATATTTTTCAATATATATATATGTACATATATATATATATATATATATATAAATAATAGAATTTGTACGTATATGTGAAGGTTCACTAGCGACCAATCCAGCCCTGAATTCAGCTAACCCTAATGAGAACACACGATATAGAAAATGGAGGGGTGGCTGGATAAACAGCAGCACCGATGAGCATGTGTGAGTTCTTGGGGGCTTGAATCTTAGTTTTGGCCTTTCAGTGTGGGGTCTGTATGTTCTCCCCAAGCTTGTATGGTTAGGGAGGGGTCAACCTGTCTTTCCCAAAAAATTTCTAAAACATGCACGTTAGATTCATTCAAGACCAAGTTGTCCATAAATATGAATGTGAGTGTGAAGGAGTCTGGTAATACTCAATTGACAGTCGTAAAAATTAACAGTAGCCGGGTAATTGAAAGATAAGCTATATCTGTCTGGCACAATGTGGAGAATTATGACTTGAATAGTTTCACTGAAAAAAAGATGTCGGTGTGTCAAATTATCATTGACGAAGTTAGTTTTAGAAGAGACTACAAGGAGCAGAAAGCTGGACATGATTTTTCTTGCTATAGGATGCATTTTTTTCCCTCAGAGCTGTATTACTTTTTTCTTGGACTAGGTAGTGATTATTTTGTAAATTTCCTCCCATCTACGTCCTCCCCGTGCCTGCATGGGTTTTCTCCAGATACTTCAGTTTCCTCCCACATTCCAAAAACACGCTTGGCAGGTTCATGGAACACTCAAAATTGTCCCTAGGTGTGAATGTGAGTGCGAATGGTTGTTCGTCTATGTGTGTACTGCAATTGGCTGGCAACCAGTTCAGGGTGTCCCCCGCCTACTGCCCGAAGACAGCTGGGATAGGCTACAGTAACCCCCGCGAACCTTGTGAGGATAAAGTGGATTGGAAAATGGATGGATGTAATTTGTTTCTCATCACAATCCGAATTTTTTTGAGTAATATATATATATATTCATAACATAACTTTTTCCCTTAAAACTATGCAGTTTTTCTCATAATTTTTTTCCCACCTCATAGCAAGACCTCTTTATTCTCCTTGCTTTGAGATTTCATTTGTCATAATTTTACTTTTGCTTCATTTCAGTGCTATAATAATCCTAAAATTGTCTATGGATTGACAAATATTAATAATTGTTGGATCAGCAGACGTTACATTTTCTCAAAGAACCTAAACAACTGTGCAGTATATGGAGAAGGAATTCAAAGACAGCTATGTCTTCACAAGCTCAAAACACGTGCATTGAACGGTAACAGTACGTTCAAACTCATAGGTCAATGGTGGGGACACAGCCATGAAAAAGGGACCTTATGGTCATCTCATTTCATCATCGATTGCTAAATGTACACAGCGTGACTGGAGGGGTATTTGTGAAATGAATCTCAGGGGAACCATGAGATGGCCGGCAGCCAGTACGGTATTACAGAAGGTCAAAGTAACAGCATTCATTTTTAACTTTTCTTTTTTTTTTTTTTTTGATACCATGTGACGCACTGGACAGAGGCTCATCAAACAGAAATGTCTTATCATTAGACGACGATAAGAACTTCCTGCTGTTTTTTTTTTTTTTAAATGACATAATGTTGTTAGTGCGGTTCATCCAATCATTGGTTTGGAGCAGGGATTTATCTCCCCAGTACTCTGGAGCATACAATAAATGTTGCTGCCAAAAACAGACAA
>CAAKHF010017254.1:0-22049 GCA_901007745.1 Hippocampus kuda | reverse complement strand
CCCACAACCACTCCCCCCCGCCTCCCCCGTTAACCACTAGATGTATTTGCACGCTGTCAACACTCCAGTCGTCCTTTTTTTAAATTTTTATTATTGACAGCCATTCCCATCTTTAGCCCTGTCAGGTTAAAACATCCACTTGACTAAATACCAGGAGAAGATCAGCGAATAGATTTAATGTTCTTTTAGAGTTGTGATGTCATGACTTCACGTTTGTGTGAAGCTGCGTATGTCGAGTGTGTGTGGTTTATTTGGAATCCTCCCACACTGCTACAAAAAAACAAAACAATGTTTTCTTGTTTTGCAGCAGGGGCATATATTCACCAATACCAACCTCCTTTTGATGAATGTTTACCGGTCCCCAAAGTATCCATCCTACCACGAATCGGTCCCTGGCAAAAAAAAAAAAAAAAAGTTAGGGACCAGTGGTTTAAAGTTTAAACTTTAAACAATCATTGAAAAAAAAAAACACCCAGACAAAAGTGTGGATGCATGCATGAACGCGTGCGCGTGTGTGTGTGTGTGCGTGTGTGTGTGAGACAAACGCAGCTGGAATGTGCTGAATGCCCACATTGGAGCTAAACTCTCAATCCGTGTGTTTTATTCTGCCCCCTTCAAATGTCCACCCTGTCACTTTGTGTTACCTCTCGATCGTTGAGCGTTGCCCTCCTGTAGAGATAGTTACAAGCCCCTTGTACAATGCTGCTTTTTTTGGGGGGGGGTGATTAGTGGCACCACTGCTCAATGTGAATAAGTTGAAGCAGTTATGGATAAACCAATACTTACTAACCGATACAGTATCACTTCGGTTGTCCTGTCACTATTTCAGTTTACAAGTTGAGACATCACAACCACAGTAGCAATGTCACCAGCTTAAATAACACATTTGAGTTAGCCTGGTTTGTTAAAAAAAAAAATTATCTGTAGGACCGGCATCTGTGTCAGGCTCACAGCACCAAAGTGTGCAGTCATTTGCGTCGAATAAACTGCATTTGAAAAGTAATCCGACAGCTTTCGCCAGCACTGCTAGCCGTTCGCGCGGCTGCTGCTGAGCACTGGCAGCAGGCGCCGTAGAATACAGTCAGTGTCAGCGTAATCAAGTCGGTTTTTCAGCGTTCTTGTGTTCTTGTTCTGTGTTGTCAAAGTCGGTAGCAACTAGCGACAACTTGTGACAGGATTGCCTCAGTTTGGAAAAAAAAATGCACATTATGCTATGGAAAGGATCTGCATCACGGGATGATAATATTTAGCCGTGCCACACACATTCTTAGTATCTGCCAAATATGTGTCTGAGTAAAAGTGGGAACTATTGACTCTTGTTGCCTCACGTTCCCGTGTGAAAATGAAAGTGAGAAGCTGAAGAGAAAGTGTGTGTGTTTTGTTGAGTTCCCATCATACCTTTCAGTTAAGTCATGTTTCATGTGTCCAATGTTTGTCTATGTAGAAGGTTATTTAAAAAAAAATCCCATGGTAAGTGTAACACTTTATATCTTTGCGGCGTGCCTGTCACTCTCATTTCAGTATTATTAAAAGGTCACTTGATTTTTTTTTACGGTGCTTTAACTCAACTTGACATGCTTCTTCTTTCGCAGCAGGTCCAGACAGGTTGTCCTGTGTTAGTTGGAGCTTATCTCCCACATTGACCTTGAATGACAGAAAGATCAATGCATAAAAAGAAAGAGAGAGAAAGAAAGAAACAGTCAATGAATTTAAAGGTAAGAAATTACATACTTTTTCAGCTGTTCCAAATTAAATTTAGTGACGACCTGACCAAACTGTTAGACTCATATTTACTTTGCTGGCATCAACCATTAATATTACAATTTTTTGGTTGTTGTACTGCTGAAGGACATAGTAGTCATTGATCATTAGGGCCCAAAAAAAAGTTTTTTTCCCCCAGTAGGAATTCAGTGAGAGGGGTAACATGTTGCCGATCTTGTAACACTCCAGTGTGACGTGGACTCGGCAGACGTCGCGAATCGCCGCGAGGCAACAAAATGCAGCCAAATATCAGTTTTGTGTGGAGTCTGCCCGTCCACTCCTCAAACATAACATTCACCTCCAAACGCTTACCTGCTCCCATCTCTGCCACACTCGCGGATCCTCGGGACGCCGATCGTCGAGGCCCTGAAAAACAGGAACACTTTCTACTTCCTGCTGGTGCAGCGGGTCAAGAGGAAGTTGTACTCGTGTATGATCCCAAATTCCATCTTGTTTATTTTTCCAGCGTGGAATCGTGGGGGTTTGGGAAAGCTTGAAACTATCCTTTCACTTGTTTCGTTTCAAATCTCTCCTTGGGGAAAGTGTCATCTTAAGCGCCTCTCAATTTTTTTGTGTGGAAAGGTTGAGAAACAAAAAATGAAAAAAAAACACAACCTTAATGTAAAAACATCTGGGTTGCTTCGAATCTGTTACGTCATTGTAATTAATGTCGCGTGGGTCTCAATCAGGGGCATAGCCAGAAAATTTTCAGTTGGGTGGTCAGGACAACGCAACATCTCCGTGGCAAGCATACGTGCGTCATTCTTTATCTTCCTTTATTGCCCCTTTTACTTTGGTTTATGACGGTGTGTGCAAGATAAGTATATGTATGCGTTTTATTTCATGAAGCCATGACTGTGGATTGTATGATAAACTATGATTTCTTGGCCCCGTTGCTTGCTCTCAAAGTCATGAATTACATTTTATGTTGACACGAAATATTTAATGTTCATTACTCAAGACCTTTAGAGTTGTCATTCAGATCAATTATATATTCTTTAAATATGGAGTTATTGTAAATATATATATATATATATATATATATATATATATATATATATATATATATATATATATATATATATATATATATATATATATATACATTTTTTTTTTTTAAACATACCGGTAAGTGCAGTCATGAAATTTTGTTAGTTTTAATTATTTCCCACCAGTGCCGCAATGCCAGAAGTTTTTGGGACGTCTGATAAAAAAGAGGAGGCCACTTCCTCACTGATTGTGCCAGTGAAGGAACTGGGTGGTGGTTGACCGAGCTGGTGGTGTGTTTGTTTTGAAGGCAGAACCGTTGCACAACTGCGGCCGATCGTGTGGCCACATTGGCAGCGGACTTCTGTCACACAAGCACTCTCTTATCAAAACGTTGTGCTTGCGCCCTGCAGAGTAAACAGTAGCCGGGGCGCCCTTCAAAGAGGGGCGCAGCGCGCACGCTCGACTTGCCGAAATAATGGACGTGAGTCTTCTGAGCCAAGGGTGGGGAGTTTGCTTTCATCTAAACTTTAAGGTCAAGCGTGAAGTAAACTTGGCGAAACATTTTTTGCAGTAGCACTTTTTTCAAACGATTTCAAGCATACTTTCGTTAGATTTTTTTTTAATGCAGCCCTCCCAGGTTCATAGTTAGACCCATAGCACCCGCAGCGGCTCCTCTCTCTCCTGAGGAAAGAAATATCATCTGTGCTGTATGTTGCACATGTAGCACGTTTGACAATAAAGTTGACATGAACATGAATAGCAATGCGTTGAGCAACGAAAATGCTTTTGTTCAGCAACCTCCAGCGAGTGACGTCACTTACAGAATGTAATCCCGTCATGCACAGTTAACAGCAAGGCATGGACTCGAATTGCAAACAATAACGCTAGCCTAATAATTGCTAATAATATAGCTTAGCGTTCTTCCAATCCCGATGTGTTTCGTCCCCCCTCCATGTTCAGGCACAGCATTTTCTGCATCCTGAGCATCTGGCTCGTCGTACATATATTTTCCAACATACATCTGGCCAACAACCCCCTCTTCCTCCAACCCTTCAAACTCCTGGATCCCCCTGGCCCCCCAGATAAGTTTGAAAAGTCGCTTTCCGAATTGATTTCCGACTGGCTTTGTACACTTTCCATAGTGAGCCCCACTGTTGTTGTCTTGATGTGACGTCACACTTGTGGGTTTGTCGCTTGTCAGGATCTCACTTTGGGAAAATGATTACTTTGTCAAATTTATGAAATATATATTAATTTTTCATGCTTGTTTATTTTATTTTATTACCAGTGACATAAAACTATTTTGTTTGGGATTTTCTAAAGTGACTTCACTCTTGACCTTGAACTTGAGTGAGGAATTTGGAATTTTATGTTATGTTTTTCCCCACTAAAAAGAGAAACCATTTTGAGGGTGTTTTGTTTGTATTTTCCATCCCCCCCCCCCGGTACTTTTTTTTTTTGGGGGGGGTGTAACTAACTAACCTATTTGCAAAGATGTGGTGAATAGGAAAGTAGTATGTTAAAGTCACACCTTGACTGATTTGAAGTGGTATTGAAGTGTTTTGCAATTCTAGTTTTTGTGGTACATTTACAGTAAAAAATATTGATCTAGCAAGACAGAAACACAATCTACTGTTGGCATCAGAATTCTATTCTTTGCATCGTGTGTATTTGGTTGCGTTTTCATTCAGTCACAGTGAGCCGGTCCCACACTCTGGAGGAAGGAAGCAATGTGTTAACGGAGAGCTCTTTCTCTCTCTCTGCATACTTCATAAACCTTAGCCTAAGAAAACCATCCATTCTTCCCGGGTATTAGCTTTGGCAGTCGAACCACAGGTTCAGGAAAACAGGAAAAGTCATTTGAATTGTGGACTATTGTTCTGCTCAGATTTAAGAGACAGCAATATATCCTCCTCTCTTTAATTCTGCTTGCACTTGGAGTCTTTTTTTGGTATGAAGGGTCTAGTTATTTTATTTTTTTTCCAACCTGTTGACGGAGCTCGCCGAGGGCCACAGCCTAAAGGTTGGCCTCGGTCATGTCTCCATGGTGACGCCGAGGACAACATTTCTTTGGAGCGGCTGAGTCAAATGTTTTCACTGTGTGGTTTTAGCTGTTTCCTGATCAGCCGCTCATTGTCGTACAGCCGCCCCTCGGGACGGACCCGAACCGGTCCGAACGATACCACTGAACGTCCCTGTCATGACCCGTGCGCGCTTAGAAATGTCGTAGCTGACCATGGAAAAACACATGAGGTATATTATGTTGGCTTCAAAGATACAGTACACCCATTTTAGCAACCTTTTGCTTGTGCACTATAAAAGGCTAATCTGATCGGGTCTTGTCTGGTATTTGTGTTGGGTATTGCGTATCTCAGCTGCGTCAAACTCATTTTTGTCGCGGGCCACTTTGGAGTTGCGTCTGACGTCATCTCGTTTAATCATCACATTGCAAGATAACTTGTACACGAAAAATTGACATATGACTAGTTTTGAAGTAAATCAGCGACATGTTTTTTGTTTGATCAATTATCATTAAAGCCAATGTAAACAGGGTAAAGAAATTATGGCAAAATGTCAATGTTATTTATCACCGATGACAATTTAACATTTCAGTACAGATTTTAGCAAGGATCATGAAAGTTGACACACATGATTTGCTTTCATGGGCCACATCAAATGACGTGGCGGGCCGGATCTGGGCCCCAGACCTTCAGTTTGACACCTGTGGCGGATCTGGATCAAATTCACAAAAAAATTGTGTCACACTACTCTGTGCCAATACTTAGATGTGGATCCAGCAGGTGTAATGTTTACTTTCAGCCACCAACATGTCAGGTTCCCCGATCGCTAGTCAAAGGAGATGCTCTCGGTACACCAGAATGCCCAGCATGGCACCAGTAGATGAACCAAATTCCCAAACAACTATACTGAGCCTTCCGTTGGCACAAAAATCTGGACACGCCAGACTATTTTTGGTTGTGTTGTTGATGACTTGTCTTGCTCCGTATTGACCTTGTCTCATTGTGGTCTTTAGCTACTTTGTTGTGACCTTTTCTTGCCCTCTATTAATTTAGTCTTGTCTTGGGCTTTGGCTGGTTTTGTTACCTTTTCCTCCCCCAACTTGTATCGTCTTAGTCTTGGTCTCATCTAGTATTAGGATAGTTTTTTTTTTGTTTTTGTGATCCTGTCTCACTCTCTAGTCTTAGCTTGGTCTTAACTAGGACTACCGGTAGATCATGGTTGAGCCTCACCATCTTGTGGTCTAGTTTTAGCTTGTCCTTTCCTCTTATTGCTCTGCACTTTATACTGTTCTTAGCACCACAAGCACTTTTTGTCTCATTTCTCACAACCACCGCTCTGTTTTTAAACATTTAAGTGTCCTCCCTGGCTTAATGCAACTCGATCCTCATGTGATTTCCTTCTTCCAGCGGCCCTGCCCTCAGCCATCCTGACGCTGATGTTCAGACCGTACCAGAGGGGCATCTACTGCGACGACGAGAGCATCAACTACCCTTACAGGAGAGACACCATCTCCCATGGAGCCATGGCCGCTGTCACCATCACCAGCTCCATAGTCATTGTGAGTAGAGGCCAATCTCCACCGGTCCGGTCCTACACGTCCTTTTAGATGACCCGTAAAAGCTTTCTGCGGAGCGCGGTGGTTGATCATTTGTGTTGTATGTGTTTTTGTTCTTCTGCTTGTATCTTGTAAATCTTTTTTTTTTTTTTAAATTTATAAGTTTAACAGTGTGGTTCCGCTGCTCAGATCACGACCGGCGAGGCCTACCTGGTACACACCAAGCGTCTGCACTCCAACTCCCAGTTCAACCAGTACCTGTCAGCACTCTACAAAATCGTGGGCACCTTCCTGTTCGGGGCGGCCGTCAGCCAGTCTCTCACTGACCTGGCCAAGTTCACCATCGGACGGCCCAGACCCAACTTCTTGGCCGTGTGCGCCCCTGCCAGCTGCAGCGGGTACCAGCTGCACATCAACTGCACCGGCAACCCTCGCAACGTCACAGAGTCCAGGTGGGTCGAGGGAAATGATGGACGCATCATACTCTATGCCTGTGTGCATTTTTTTTTTAACATATATGCGTGTATACCCACACACAAAAATCATTTCTCCAACTTTATACTTTGTACTAAAATCAATGATTGCATATTAAATCAAATCCGGATAAAATATATATTTTTATTGTGTGTTTCAAAGAAAAATGCCGACAATAACTTAACAAATAAAATTGAAGAATTCCAAACAACGGGTACATTTTATTTAAAAAAAAGAAAACAATGAAACATGGATTGATTTGTGAAAGAAAGAATTGCACATTGATAGTAAAATTGCTCTTTCCTCTTGGTCAGGTTGTCCTTCTACTCGGGGCACTCGTCGTTCGGCATGTACTGCATGCTCTTCCTCTCTGTGAGTTTCCAACACACACACACACACACACACACACACACGCACATAAACACACACACTGACCGTATGACGGTTCTGCATAGCTATATGTGCAGGCCCGCATGCAAGGCAAGTGGACACGTCTGGTGCGTCCCACCATCCAGTTTTTCCTGGTGGCCTTCTCCCTGTACGTGGGCTACACGCGCGTCTCCGACTACAAGCACCACTGGAGCGACGTGCTGGTGGGACTCCTGCAGGGGGCTCTCATCGCAGTTCTCACTGTGAGTACAATTGCACATCAAACTGTTTGGCTCGAAGACAAAAAACTAAAAATCACGTCATTCTACTGTTACTGAAATGTTTGACAACTTTTAATAGAAATGCAAATTTACTTCATACGAGTAAGTCAATAAATTTACAAAGTACATTGTACATCAGGAGTCCCCAACCTGGTGGCCACGGGCATTAGGTAGCCCCAAGTGCCACGAGGACCTCTACATTTATAATATCTTGAAATTAATAGCTTGTGGAAATAAAACAAACAAAATAATTAATGGTGAAATATATAGCCAGAAATAGAAAAAAAATCATGAAATACAAAATCTATCATGAAAATAATGTATACATATAGTTCATTGCCTAACAATGAAGAAATTAAATCAGGACTACATCATGCATCCCAAGAAATATAGTAAAAGCAATAAATATATATTTTTTAAAATACAGTATAAACATTGAACCGGAGTACTTTTTTTTTCACATTTTGCACAGGATAATGAATATATGCCTGTGAGTATTGTTGTATGTTCTGTCAGCACGTGTTGCCACCACAAAAATGAGTTGTTCTAAGTACCGCTCCATCGAGGCTACATTCACTCGCCCATCCGTGACGTTTTTCATTTTGTGTGAGCATTAATCGAACAGACTCTTGTAAGATGGTGTCAATGTGGTTTGATGTTTATTCCTCGTTCAGGTGAAATACGTCTCAGACTTTTTCAAGCAGCGCTGCAAGCCAGCGTGCACGCGGATGGACGCGGTCGACGGCGAGCATCTGGAAAGCAAACCCGTCCCGCCGCGTACCAACCACTACAACTACTCCCCGCCCTTATGACATGCCAACACACACCCACTTACGCCATTTCATGTCCGTAACCACTTGCCAGAACTCTTCAAATCCCCCTCCGCCAACACATTTGCATAGCTAGAAATAGAGAGTGAAATGTGTTGTCTCAATATGTGCAATGACGCGATGCTTTTGTTACGGTTTGCTTGGAGTATCGATGCTGTGACGAGATGGAGAAACGTGTGAACAATTCAATCAATTTTCTTTTGATTTCGGATAAGACTGCTTCACCACTAAAATGTTCTCTTTTACGAGCAGACCACTTACTGCTTGAGCT
The DNA here is from genome assembly GCA_901007745.1 of Hippocampus kuda. NCBI lineage: Eukaryota > Metazoa > Chordata > Actinopteri > Syngnathiformes > Syngnathidae > Hippocampus > Hippocampus kuda. The sequence goes on along the minus strand of CAAKHF010017254.1, from coordinate 13,496 downwards.
CAAACATTTTTATATTCAGTATTGTTATTTTTGTGCATCACTACTGTGTCTTATCGAATAAATTGTGCTGTTATTTTTAACAATGTTGTTGTGCTCGTGTTCCATGAAGAACACATGCTTTAGAGAAAATAACAAATGGTCATTTTTACCGGAATCAAGTCTGAATATAGAAAGGGGGGGAACAATTTTTACAATTTCAAGAGAAAATATTTTACAACCCAAAAATATTTTGGGTGATTTTTAATTGTTGGGTTTTTTTCTTTGACAACTTTCTTCAAGTTGTCATCTTCTGAGAGTGACATCTGTATATGAAGAGAGACGTTTTCACTTTACCCGAATGAACGTAACTTATTCATTCACTATTATCATTGACAGAATTAACTTGCAAATTCCGAGAACAAAAGGACACACTTTCGAACACAGGTGTCAAACTCAAAGCCCGCGGCCCAGATCTGGCCCATTTCATTTTTTTTTTTTTTTGTGGCCCGCAAAAGAAAATCATGTGCATCAACTTTCATGATTCTTGATACAATCTGTACCAATTTTCAATTTGTCATCTATAATGACATTTTTTTTTTGGTTACCAAACCCATTTTTATAGTAACTTTATAGTAACTCAACAAACTTTTATCTTAGGGTTCTGATTTCAAAACGAGTTCTTTATCACTTTGTTGTAATGATATACTGTAATAAGGGTGCTTCAATTTTCAGGTGGTTTCAGGGTCATCACGGCCATCCGAGAGGAACTGGAACTTGCAAAGTTGTGAATTATAATTTGAAAGAAAAAATCAAATCACAGGATATTGCACAAGAAAGAAGAACAAATGTAAACAGTGAGTTATTTCAGATACGTTGCAATTTGTAGTAGGTGATTGTGATTTTATGTTTCCAAGCATAAATAGGACAAGAAACAAAGTTGGAATCTTATGAAAATAACGCCTGAATATTAGGGGAAAGATGTTGTCTTTTTCGGATAGCATTTATGAGAATAAATTTGGATTTTTCAAAGGAAAAAAAATATTAATATACGTTTCATTTTTAAGAATTTTTTTTGAGAATTTTTTTCATGCTAATGTTGAAACTGCATAATGTTACAGCGGATTACAATACGAGTCAACATCCTCTATATTGAAGCTGTTCATCTCTCCACAAAAGACGATTCGATGCAATTTTCGATATGAGGGCCGGAAACGATGCAAGCACTGTTTGATTTGAAAGTGGAACGATTCGGTTTGATTCGACTCGCGTCTTTTAAGTCAATTTGTTCGATACAAATTGTATTTTCAATGGCTCGCAGTTAGCGGGCAACTCGTTACTGTAGTTTCGAAGTCACTTCTTGTCTGCTGCAGATGCCGATGGTGCCTCTGTGCGATGATGAATTATTCTGTTTAATTTCTATGCTACAAACGCATTATTAATCAGACGTCAATTCTTTCTTGAAAAACGTTTGTGTTAAATTCACTGCACTCTAGAGAGCCGGGACGTTCCAAAGAAAGCACATACATTGTCCTGGCTGCTTTTGTCTCTTTTCCAGGGCCAAACTTTACGTCAGCAGAGTAACAAACAAAACAGGAAAAAAAGACTTGACGCTTCAGAGACACTTTGGATGGCGCCTAAAAAGCTTCCCTCAGGGCCTCACAAACGGGAACGCTTTTGTGTCCACGAATCCAGTTCCTTCCTGCCTTTGGAACACGTGGAACCTTTTGTGATTGTTTCTTTCCTTCTTACGAGTTTGTTTTTTAAGTTTGTTTTTTCCATAACAGCGATTCTTGAGCTTTTGTTGCGGTCTGGACTCTGAAGTGACGCCGTCCTCGTGTGCGGACCTGCTGCTGCTCATGCTTGTTATTCCTGAATTTCTCAACCGTGACTCATAGCGTTCGAACATCTTTTTTTTTATTTCTCCGTCGTCATTACAAGAGACTCTGTTACAAGGTGTCCCATTTGTCTTAATTCCACTTGGTTAAACTGATGTTGTACGGGATTCAGCACACACCTGCCAGGCTGCCACCAAGTGCCTCGGATTAAATAAAAAGAAAGTTCAGCTGTTCTAGTACGCTTTTCCTGGCTGACATACTACATTTGTCTCTTTTACACATTTGATATATTTGGATATCATACATGTCGCTTTTAAAACAAATGTAAGCTGTCGAGATCAATAAATTGAGATTTTAGCAAACATTATGGGATTTGACACACATGATTTACTCATTTTCCTTTGCGAACCACATAAAATGATGTGGCGGACCGGATCTGGCCCCCAGGCCTTAGGTTTGACACCATGTTTTCAAGGGTTCCACGAAAAGGGACGATTCCAAGTGTGGTACATCCATGTCCCACTGGTGGTTCGTGAGCTCCCTCTACTGGTAGCGTTATTATAAATCTCAGCGAGTTCGAGGCAGCACACGCCCTCTTGCAATATGATTGGCTGTGGATCCTGGAGAGTCATATCCAACTCTGCGCAGACGAAATGAGATGCGAAATGACATGATTTCAGTAATGCTTCACATTTGTTCAGATTTGAAGTAAAAAATATAAATTGATTACGTTTAGGATTGGTGGTATGTATTCATTTAAAAAAAACGTAACCCAAATAAGAAATGCTCTTCCCCTGCAGTTGGACGCGTCAGGAATGGAGCAGCCAATAATTTTCCAGTTTAGCGGTCCCGCAGCCAATCATTTTGCAGTAGGATGCGTGTGCCAAGATCTCAAGTGGGATTCATACTAACGCCCAGTTGTCCGTTCGCCATTTTGAGACAGTCAAGCGAAGCTGAGGCAGAAGCAGTAACGTCCTTAGAACGACTTAAATTAAACCTTCCCAGGCCAAGCTGAGGTAAGACTATGATGAAAAAATGCGTTTGACGTACACTTTAATTCTAAAGTTATCCAATGCCTCGACCGAAATTGGACGCAAATTGTGCATCTCCCTGCGCTAAACGCTCGTTAGCTCGCTGCGGCTAACGGGCATCGTGGCAAGCTAGCAATGAGCAACCCACGGTTCCACTAAACGATGCGAAACATCGAGCCTATTCTCTATGCTTTTCAGTCTAACAACCCTTCAGTTGCAAAACGCTAAATGTGAATTTGCATTGCATGTTTAACTGCTATTTAAGCCGTCGTCGTTTGGGCAGAGTCATCGCGACATCGTCGTAGTTAAGGACTGGGCAGGCCTCGGATTCTTTCTGTTGTGTTGGACTTTCGTTCCTTTTAAATCGAAACCAACTTGAGTACTAAATAGCAAGGGGCGAAGAACGGCTCAATGCGTGTAGTATCGGTCCTATTTGATGATGCTATTTATGGACGCTGCTCGCTTTCAGTATATTTATACAACAATGACGCATAGTGGTTGTTTACAGAGGGCGTTATGTATAAACTACATTAGCAGTGTAAGCTCAGCAGACTGTTGTCAAACTGGCTGAATCACGATTTTGGCGGCCCTGAACTATTTCCGATCTAGATTTATGGTGGTGATTTTAAGGCTGAGTTTGGTCAGGGTCATGTCAGAAAGTACGATTATTTTTCAGACGACAGCCGCAATATTTTAAGTTTGTCTGGTTCTGCAATTCATGCTGAGCTGCGACGTCTGTATATAGTAAAATTAGAGCTCGAACTGCCATTCAAGATAGCAGTTCCCTAATCGTGTTGACCCGCATTTGGCTATATGCAAATACTTTTGATGCATTACTATCGGTGGCCACTAAGCGGCGGTAGGAGCCAAGTCGGGGGCGAACAGCAAACCAAACATGGGCACCCTTTTTCATATTTACATTGCAAAAACAACTACCCTTCAATGCCGTGATGTTACCTGTGCCAATCATCCAGATAACAAGACCCTGCTGCTCAAAACAAGGCGCATGCCGCTGCCATTTTCATCTGTTGCTACGATTGGCCTTTCTAGAGCAGATCACATTAAAACAGTCCCAGATTGACATTGTGGAGAAAAGAAGAAATGGGAGCTAGTGTAGCATGCTGCTTTCTTCTGCCACAGCAAGGTAATATAGTAAAAATGCATACAAACTGACCAGATTTTTAGCTTTTTATTTTTTTATCTCTACGGTTCTTGGTCTCAGTTTATTGGTCTCTCAATTTGTCTGCTACTCGGGGAAGCCCTTTCTCTGATTGGCTTACAAGTTTCAGTCACAAAAAAAAAATCTGCACACAGTCCTGTATGAGCAAAAAAGATTCTGACGGGGTCTCTTGCTCGTAAACCTCGACTAGAATAGTGCAGGTGGAAAACATAGTGGTGAGAGGAGCAGTTTGGGCAATAGAACAGGTCTTCAATCAAATTTTTTGTAAATGAATGTATTAGTGTAGATTTTAGAGCGTTTGGAATGCTTATTCCATGTTCTTACATAAAGCTGGCAGTCATTTGTCACATTTCTACTTGGACCCAAAAGTTTGTCCACCAACAACTTTGTATTCATAACGATGTGTCTGGTGTTTTTTAAAATTTTGGCCTTATTATATGGTTTGAACAGATCATGAGCGGCAGTCGAGTCTTCATCGGCCGCCTGAGCCCACACGCCAGAGAGAGGGACGTGGAGAAGTTTTTCAAGGGGTTCGGACGGATCCGCGAGATCAACTTGAAGAATGGATTCGGTTTTGTGGTCAGCCTGACCGGCCTTTCTAGGGATCATGTCTCATTGAGTTTCATCCTTTAAAGGAGAGAGAGAGAAATCTTTTTTTTCCCCCCCAGGAGTTTGATGATCACAGGGATGCGGATGACGCCGTGTACGAATTAAATGGCAAAGAACTGTGTAGTGAAAGGTGAGGTCTTTGCTGTTTTGGACCAACGCGGTTGTTTTATTTGCTGCTCACGTGGACTTTCCCCTCCCTTTCTCGTTGTTGCAGGGTCACCATAGAGCACGCTCGCTCCAGGAGAGGAAGGGGCGTCGTCGGCAGTGGTGGAGGCAGCGGCTCCAGAATGGGAGGCTTTAGTGGTTATCGGCAATCACGCAGTAGTGGCTCCAGGTACGTCACCTTTTTTTGGGCATAACGTAATCTGCGGACGACAGAGTGTACCTGATTTCAAGCTGTCATACCTAAATTTAGCCATAAAAAAATTTGCGCCTGGCCATTACCTGTGAGGTCAGGTGGCAAGATGGTCGCCCCTGAGACGGATAAATGTGAAATATTTTTCAAAATGCTCAGTCCTAATTGTAATATTATATTTTGCTTCTCCCCCCCGTTAAAAATGAATCGGAGGAGGAGAGGACGCTGAGGAAAAATCACATTGAACATCGTAATATCTGAAGGGGGGGGTGTGACTTAATTAGATGAGTTTTCAAAACCACTCTCCCGATGAATAAATACACTCGTCTGCTCCGCGTTAACTGCACAATGGCCATGTGGGAGGCCTTAAATTCATAAGCTTCTCTTTCATTTTTAATCTATATACATTTTTTGTTGGCATTTTTAAATATCCCCTTGTATGATGGCTGAAATAGCATTTCTTCAATATCGCAAAATCAAATTTTCTCCAATTCATCAATAACGTAATCAGTGGAGTTGTTTCTAGAAAATAATTTTGATTCCTGCAGCCTAAATTTGTCTTTGCTGGAATACCAAATTTCCTAACCAATAAAACGTCATTGTGGTCAGTGTTGCTTGCGCCCTCAAACCAAATGCCGGCTTGACTGCTCGTCTTGCTACCAAGTATCATTTCTGCGTTGCTGATTTTGGTCGCGCGTGTGCGTGCCTTGGCAGGTATGGACCACCGGTGCGCACGGACCACCGGTTGATAGTGGAGAACCTGTCGTCACGCATCAGCTGGCAGGTAAGACCAGTCTTGGCCTTTGTGTCCATTCCAAACAGTCCATTGTTAAGTACTCTTAGCTATTATACGATGAGATTATTTTTCCAAATTGATGCAGCATTTTAGCAATGGGGCCAAGTCAATATGCGTCCCCTTAGCCAATTGGCCAGATATGCACTTTTTCTTTTCTTCCAGAGAGAGCGAGTGTAAAAGCAGCAGCTCACTGCTGGTTTTTATTTGTATTTTTTGGCTAATGTAATAAACAGCCTTGTATGGTTGCCTGTTTAAAAAAAAAATATATGGCCAACACACACCCTCCTCGGAGGGCTCACAAGTGTGTCGCGCCTTCTCTCCTGGTTGTGTTCTGAATGGTGTCCATTTGGTGCCTCTCCTTACACGCAGTTGCCGCCGGTCTAAAGTCTTGGCTGGGCCCCGGTAGCGGGCGAAAGTGGTCTAGCGCAGGATACGGTAGCCTTAGGAGGTCCGTAAGCCGGTCTGGAGGTTCTGTGGGCTGGCATCCCCGACTGCTGTAACGCCCTCTCAAATCTGCGGGAGGGCCACAAGCCGCCCTCTTTGGGGTGTTTTTCTGTTGCTGTGACGGGGTGTTGAGTGCCCCCTCCTCCCACTGCTACTACTCGCTCTCTGGTGGTTCCGTACTTGTGGAGGCCTGGAGGTCGAGGTCGTTTCTCGAGGGCTTAACACTGCATTGGTTCCCATTTGCTATTTGGACACGTGGCGCTATGCTAATGTCTTCCTGGTAATGGACACGGTAAGTAGCATTACAACTCATGTGATTTGTGTTTTTGTAGCAGTGACGCAAGGCGTTATCGGGGGTGGGCAAACTTTTTTTTTTTAAGTTTATTGAAAAAAATCAATAGTGCAGTGAACCCCGCAGTAATTTTAAGGAACACATTAAAATAAAATGAATGAGATGTTCAATACATTTAAAATAGTATTTTATTGACATCAGATTATTTGACAATTTTCATGACCAAAATGAATAAACAATTTAACAAACCGATTTTGTGGAAAAACATCTAAATTGATGCAGCTTATATTACGTCATTCAAGATCAGGGGTTGTCAACCTTTTTGAAAATTCTTGGACTGATTAATGCAAAGGCCACCCACGTTCGTGTATATTTCTGAAATATCAAATTCGCTGAAATTACCTTGTTGAACGGGAATAATATTTACATAGGTGGAGAGATTATTCGGATTTCAATTAACAGCAATGATTTCATATGGTGACAGATAAATGTCAATATGTAACACTTTCAAAAAAGCTTGACCAATATTTTCAAACAATCATTTCGCTGGTGATCTATTTTTAAGAACGGGCCCCGCGTCCACTCCTGAGTTCCTTGGGTGGGTCGACCTGTTTCCCACGGGGACTGTGTTGGTGACCCCTGATCTCGATGATGTAAATGCTGAGTGAGCCAGATTCAAGTATAAATTCTTTGCCCACCCCTGCACTATAGAAAAGCTTTTCCACACTACATGATTGGCCAAAACAGAATTGTCTAACCGTGGCGTCACTCAGTCTTCAATGGCTAAAGCTAATGGGTAGTGAGGCCCTTAAACCATTTATTTATTATTATTAAAGCTCAATTATTTTTTTTTTATTTTGTTCAATTCCAACCACTTGTATTGCACCGAAAAAGTTTCAGCCTGTTTCCACTGCGAGGTACTGGCTCGAGAAACTGCGGAATCCACGCCACATGAGAGAACCAGACTTTCTTGAGTTATCTGGAATGTGGCTGCCGGTCACGGTAAGACGACAAGTTTCTATCCAAAGGGGAGATGAAATCCACAACTGAGAAAATGAGAAATGAGAAAACAACGGGGTTAGCATAAATTCTATTTTTTATTTTTTTTTCCCCCCCTCCTCAAAAGTCACGGCAATTTGGACAAATTGGCTCAGCCATTGAGCGACCAGCTTTTTTGTCGGCCATTTTGTCTCCTACCAGTAACACGCGCCCCCAGTGTGCTGAGAAGGTATTGCGCAGTGGAAATGGTTTTTTTTCTGGCGACATTGCTATTTCAAAAGTAGGTAGAACTTCATTTTTTTTAGTCCACAACACAGACATCTAGAGTGACAGTCTGCACACTAGACTAGCCAGTGAGAGCGTGTGTATGTGTGTGTGTTGCTTTTGTTGCTGTGTGCTCATGTCTCTCCCCTCCAGGTGTGAACAAAGCTCAGGTTCCTGAGGGGCCCCCTTGCGCTGCTTTTGTTCTAACTCGTGCTCTCATGCAGGACCTGAAAGACCTGATGAGAAAAGCTGGAGAGGTGACCTTTGTTGACGCACACAGGCCCAACAAAAACGAAGGGTGAGTTGTCGCACGCCGGCTTACCGCCACCCCTCCTTTCGTGTGTGTGTCGAGCTGACTCATCGCTCTTCGGGGTTCTTCTTCCGCAGGGTTGTTGAGTTTGCATCCCGCAGTGACATGAAGAACGCCATCTCCAAGCTGGATGGCACCGAACTTAACGGACGCAAGATTAAGATCTTTGAGGACAGTCGCGGGTGAGTTTAAGAGCGGAAGCCAAGTCACAAATCACAAAATAGATTTTTACTTTGACATCAGATTTATGATACGACTGTTTGCTGAAGATACAGGGTACGGTGGGGACTTTGGTACTCTTCTGAATCCTTTGATTTCCTTTTTTCACCTCCAGCCACAGCAGGAGCCGTTCTCGCTCCCGCAGCCGCAGCTACTCGCGCAGCCGCTCCCGCTCCCGCAGTCGCAACCGCTCCAGGAGCCGCAGCCGCTCCCGCACACCCAGTCGCACCCCAGAAAAGAAGGCGGCAAGCGGCGGCAGTGGCACCAAAGCCAGTGACCGCTCCCCCTCCCGCTCCAAATCCCGCTCCAAGTCTCGCTCAAAGTCTCGCTCCAAGTCCCGGTCCCGATCCCGATCCCCGCGCTCCCGTTCCCGTTCGCCAGCCCCGGCTCAGAACAACCAGTCGCGCTCCCGCTCCAGGTCCCGCTCACGATCCCGCTCTGCCTCCGCTGAGAGCAAACACTGAGAACGAAAAGTTGTGTACATGATTGTCTTTTTGTTAAATTCCATGAATGGTGGCTTCTTAATCATTTTTGTGTTGTTTTTTTTTTCGTTCTTAGTTTGAAGGTGCTTCCACAAGAAAGCCTAATTTTTTTTCTCCCTTTCTCATATGTGGTCGCGCCCCTTCGTATGGTTTAAGTCCTATTATGTAATGTTTGTGTCAGAGCATGAGCGAGCGTACTTAATTTTGGTGCAGGCGCCATCCTTTTGAGATGACACTTGTTGCATTCACTGCCCTCACCTATGAACAAGATGCATTTCGATGGACTGTTTGACGTATCGTCAGGACGGAATTGTTCATTCAAAATAAAGCTCGCTCATTTCTGATGGCAAAACAAGTGACTTTCACTGTTTTATGTTTTGTGGATTGAGTCACATTTGCTGTCTGACAATAAACTTTTCACAAACTGAGTCGTGATTGATTTGCCTACCCTTTTAGAAATTTCAAACGCTGTCCCGGTAGATGTGTCAGACTACTGTGTTCAGGTTCAGCTGATTTGGAAAGCTAAAATAGGAAAATGTATCTTTTGGGCATAGGTGCGAGGATTTTCACACCCTAGATGGTTCTGTGAGCTCGTATTAATACCCCAAAAAAATCCATGCAGCACTCCCAGGTAACCTTGATGCTGAACTACTGGCTAATCTCTCCAGAAACAACCAAATATTTAGACGTTGTTATATAATTCACTAAACACTTGGTTTTTGAGGAATTCTAGTACTTCTGATGTACACTTGGGGGCAGCGAAACTATTTTTTTTTTTTTGAAACACCGCCCCTTCATAATTCTCATTTTTTTAATAGCTCAGTAAAATGGTGAATTTTAATGAGTTTGAGAACCAAAGTTGTGGGGAAAACAAGCAGACATTTTACCCCTCCGTTCATAAAAAAACCTGTGCTCATTTCACTTATCAACCAGGCAAGTAAACAAGTGAATGTGGGTCAAATGTTGCCATGGGGAAAATACAAAGTCAACATTTTTATTGTCGCTTATGTCAAATATATTTTGCTCTCCAACATCGGGAAAATCGGTGGAAATATTCTCAAAATAATCTTCAAATCAACTCTTGATTTGGAGAGAAATCTTGTTCAACAGGAATTACTGGAAATGTCGACGCGTATACGATGTCACAATGTACATTGTGAATTAAAAAGTAAGCCCCCCCCCCCAAAAAAAAAAAGTGTGTTCCAGCTCCGCCCCTCCCGTCAGCCTGTGAGCTACTAATCTGCCCTCCAATGCTGAACGAGGAGCAGCGTGGTGGGCACAACAAGCCCCGCGGTCACTCGCTCCTCCCGGGCTTGGACCCCCACCACCACCATCCCCAGTCCCGCCCCCCACCACACCCGCACCGCACCTCTACGAAGCCGAGCAAAGCGACAAGGAGCTGGGGTGGAGAGACAGCGAGGCTCGTCCTTCGACCGTGGCACTACCGTGACCGAGGGACGCCCCTCTTTTCCCGGACTCACGTCCAACACTTAAACCGGCGTGCACGAACGCGACTCGGGCACCATGGCTGAGAGAAGTGGCCGGCTAAGCTTCCCCGGCAGCGGGGCTCTCAACAGACCGGTGCCGATGAATTTGTTCGCAACGTGGGAAATCGATGGTTCGTCCCCGAACTGCATCCCGAGGTAATCCCGCCGTTGCACCCCCACCCCCCCCGCATGCATGCGGCGTCCTTTTAAAACTTTCACCGATGCTGCACTCCCCGGGCTAGGGCATCGCTACGGTGGATACCCGAGCCCAGAAATGGGGGCTCATGGGCCGCATCCAGTAATGTGTTGTGATGGAGGGTTGCATGCAATTGGGCGGGATGCTACACACCCAAATAACCCCCCCTCGCTCCCTCACTTTAGGGTTAATATCATCCCAAATAACATTGATTTAATTTAAATCCATTTTTTTAACATGATGTGGATCAAAGGAACACAAATGTACATTTATGCTACAATAATACATTTTAAATGAGAATAGGACTCCTAATTAGGTACACCTGCACCATCTAATGCGCTGGTGTCTAACTCAAGGCCCGTGGGCCAGATCTGGCTCACCACATCATTATCATTATACTGTATGTGGCCTACAAAAGCATGTGTGTCAACTTCCACGATCCTTGCTAAAATTTGTACCAAATTTCAAATTGGCATGTGCAATAAATAATTACATTGCAATTTTGCGGGAAAGTGTTTGTTACCCCTTTTACAGTAACAATAAGTGAACAAGCTATTATCCTTCATTTCTGATTTTAGAACTAGTGATGTAATGACACGATCAGACCATTTAAAACATTTATTTGGTTTCACCATCACAACGACCCTCTGATGGAAGCCGTAACTACGCGTCCCTCAACAAAAAAAGAGTTTGACACCATATGATAAAATGGCATTTGCAGACTACGTTGAACTCAAAAGTTTCTTAAATTAAATTTGACTTTCCACCAATGAAAGCTCAGTCGCCTCATGAAGTTGTCAGGTACATATACTAAATTAACACCTTGACTAACTATGTTAAACTAATTTGAGGATACTAGAGCACATAGTGTACGTTAGTATTTGCTACTTGAAGCTGGACTATTTAAGTATGCTAAATACAGATCAAGGATAAATTGTAGTGCTGTATTTTAATTAATTATGGTCAAGTAAGACAAAGATAATGTAACAATACTAGCATTATGTGGAAAGTAATATGCCAACCAAAGCTTTCGCTGATGAGGTATGTTAAACTGCTTAAACTGTGGGGTCCATTTGTAAATCTAGTATCATTACGCTAAATTAAACTAAGGATATGAGAATTGACTCACAAAGTATGCTCCTTGGAATCGTATGATTGTTATTCGAAAACGAGTATGCTAAAATTAGCCTAAATGCTAGTGTGCGAACAGAAACTCCTTTCTAGCTTAGTGAAGTGATGTTTCAGTGGCTATTTTTTTAGTTTCAGCGTGAGTGTCCCTCGTGATTATCTTTGTTCTTAATTGGGAGCAGTGACTTCTTATTTCCTTATCTAATCCATATCCATTTTTGCCTTGCCTGGAGGGCTCTGAGGGGGACCTCAGACGCGCGAGGCTATTAGGCGGCCAAGCTTCTCCAAGTCACATGCGGTTATGTGCCCACACGCTTAATCAGCCTTCTTGACGCTTAATTGCAGCGCTAATGCTACGTTTTCTTTCCAACCACGCAATTAATTGCTCCCATTGTCGTGGACTGGTCACTTGTTGCTAGGCAGATTTGATCAGGCGCAATCATAAGTCTGAAGAGTGAATGAAATAAAAATTTGTGTCTGTTAGCCACATAGCTGATGATGCGTGATGCTTTCTGCAAAACAGGCCTAATAAGTAAAACAATTTCTTCTTTATTGGATTCTGTGTGAAAGGCAGGTATCTTTTGTCACAGCTCTGATGTGGAAATTTTGCAGGAGTTCTGTGCGACAGAGGCTAGAGATGACTGCAACATCTCACTTTGCGGGGTTCTGCGTGAAAGGCAGGTTTTCAGGATCTCTCTATTGAAGAAGCCAAAGAGACAAAGGAAATTTTCAGATTCTCTGTGTGAAAGTGGCTTGAGACCTTACGTTGTGGCCTTGATGTGCCAATTTTACTGCATCTTTGGATGAAAGACTCCCGACATGTCTCTGTAGTGTACTGGCCAGCACTTCAACTCTGATGTGGCAATTTTGCAGAATCTATGTGAGAAAGAAGCGAAAGACGCCTGGCTGGCGATGCGCGGGACACTTGGGACACTCGCTCTTTTGTCCACAAGGGATGCTCGCGCTGCGGGAATGCAGAGTAGGACGGCGGAGAAGGCGGCCAGAGCTTCTCTTTGTTCGGACGCCGCCCACTTTTGTTGTTGTCCTCCCCCTCCTGCATCCAGGGAATCTTCTCCGTGGGAAGCCACGCTGATGTTAGCATCTTGGTTTATTTATTTATTTATTTTTGACAGCGTTAACTCAAAGACAGCCTTGTGTGGTACAATAATAATAATAATAATAATAATAATAATAAATTAATTAGAGTCTAGCCAATACTATTTTTTTCTGCCAATGCCAAAGTCAGTGTTTGGCAGAATTAAACTCAGATAACAGATTAATTGTTAAAAATGGCACAATTAATGTCCAAACTTTTTTTTTTTTTGGGATTGGTTCCTTAAAACTTACAGCAATCAAGATATGAATTGCAGACAGAGCATTTGACTGCTTTCAAACACTTTGTCCCACACTAGTTGTCGTTGTTGTTGTTTACAACAGAGAGAAAAATCTGCAAAGATTGGCATTTGTTTGGGGTGGGGGAGTGGCGAATATTTGAACGGCATTGTCTTTGTCTTTTGTTTTAATGTGTTAATGTCTTTGAAAAAAAAAGAACAATTGGCTAAAACATCTGCCGATTTTTGCTGACGATAAAAGCGCTAATGGCGGCCAATCAAGTCGACCGTCTGCCCTTAGTTTTGACTCGAAAAGTCAAGGAAATTGAGTGAATCCTTTGATGTTGCCTAAAATGAAGTCTCGTCGATGTGACTTGCACTTGACGTTACACTTCCTGTCCTCCTTGTGAATCTTAATTATTATGTAAGAGTGATGCGCTGACACAGCAAAGTCCTGGAGGACACGCGCACACGTACACACACACACACACACACACACACACACACACACACACACACACACACACACACACACACACATGCCCAACCAAGCACTCGC
>CAAKHF010017251.1:49006-59952 GCA_901007745.1 Hippocampus kuda | reverse complement strand
TCCTGCTGAGTGATGAAAATTTCATTTGTCTAAATTCACTTCAACTTAAAATATAGGCTTAATTGTTTATTTTTTTCCTCCCATTACACACACACACACACACACACACACACACACACACACACACACATATATATATATATATATATATAATATATATATATATATATATATATATATATATATATATATATATATATATTACAGGTATATATGTATATATACACAGGTATATATGTATATATACAGGTATATATGTATATATATAAATATAAATTTTGTCATCACAATTCTGGATATTAATTACAATCCAAGATACAGTAGTCTTGAATAACTTTCCAGCCATCATTCGTGAAAAGGGGGTTAAAAAAAACCCCAAAATTTAAAGACAGGACTTTGATGATAACTTCCTTGGCGAAGGCAACAGAAATCCATTCTCATGTCATTTGGCACTGTTGATTAAAATCCACACAAAATGGGGACATTCTGTACTGTACACGCTTGTCCATGAGCTCTTTGGCTCTGATTGGCCAAAGTTCACCTTGGCTCCGCCTCTCAGGTGCAGGATGGCAGAGACAGACGCCATCTTGTTCCCGCTCAATACTACTGAGTAGAACGTGTCCATGAACAATACACTGACCACAACTAACTTATCATGACGCGAATGTAACGCAAATGATTGTTTCTACCCAACATTCCCAGCATCGCCTTACGTTAATTCACCTTTATTATTATTATAGTTATTATTATTATTATTATAATGATGATTGTTATGTTTTCAAACAAAATACTAGCACACGCCTAGCATCCCTTGTACATAAAGAGTCTAGTTTTGTATTTTTGTTCTCTCGGAAAGAGAGGAGAGGACGGATGGCTCCTCCTCCGACTGGTTAGTTGCCACAAAGCACATGTCACATGATTTTTTTTTTTATCTCGATGATGATGATTATTATTATTACCTAGATGGTTCATACAAAAAAAAAGACTAGAGCTATTTATCTAAACATGGAGAGAGACAAATTATTTAATGTATTAAAAAGAAGTCAGGATGTATCGTTTTAACTGTAGAGGACATAATCTGCTATTCAATAAAGTGGTTTTGTAGCTAACTCCAACATTCAGACTCTTGTTGTTGAGATGGTTTAAATCCGGAGGGGTGGATGAATAGTGACGCAAACTTTGAAGACCGAAGTGGTCTTGAACTACAGTCGCAGATGTCCCCACCATGACACCACATTGACAAAAGTTGACAAAATTAAAAACCAATTTACAAAATTGAGCAAATGTAGCAAACATCAAAAGGAAAGAACAGCAAAAAATGATGGGAGTAACAAATGGATAAAAAGTAAAAACTAGCAAAATAAAAAAAGTGACATGTAAAAACACATTCCAAAAGTATAAGCAAATGTTCAGGAAGCATGTGGGGGGAAATTTCAAAAGTCCTTAAAGATTTACAAAAAATTAGTTTTTACTTTTTATCCATTTCATTTAAATAGATAAAAACTAAAGCATTTATTCATATAAAAACCAAAAAAACAAAAGAATGCAAACTACACGAACAAACTAAAAACCACTTTCCAAATTATTAAAAATCGATTTACAACAGGTTCGAATAAAATTATGAATAAACTAAAAATCACTTGACAAAAAGTAAAATAAAAAAAATACACAAACAAAAAGTAAAAACAAAGCAAAAGAGGAGGTAAAAACAAAAAGGAGAAAGTGAAAAATTTTAAAACAATTTTTTCAAAACATTTGTCTCATCAAACATTTACCTAAATAAGTGCGGGGAAAAAGTGAAAAGCTAAATTAAATAAAACTACAACATAAAGCATTGCCAAACAAAACTATAAAAGTAAACAAACTAAAGGCAATTAACAAAAGCGCAAATTAATTTACAATGGTTAAAATGTTACAAGTAGAAAAATAGAAGTTGTTTAGCTAAATTTACACATACAAAGAATTGCTGGCAAAAGTTAAAAAATAAATAAAGAAAAATTCACAGAACTAGATGGAATTTTTTTTTTAATGTGTAACCTATTACCAAAATGAAACAAAATATTGGGTGGCTTGGGCAGCACAAAATGTAAACATGATTTTGCTAAAATACAAACATACATAAAAGTTTAAACAAATGGAGCTGGTTGCAGCTGTTCACTCAAAACACAAGCCAAAGAAAAAGCAAAGCAAGACAGAAAGGTTTGTGTACGTGGACACACTTTCTCTTTGTACGTTGCCCCACAAGGGAACGTTCAACATCAGCACAACAACACCCCCTTCGTCTTGCTCTCTCATTTCAGCTCCACAAGGTGTGCCTGTGTTCATCACACACACAAACACCCGCACACACATTTTGTGTGTGTGTGCGTGTGTGCGTGTGTGTGTGTGTGTGTGTGTGAGAGAGAGCCAGAATAGTGCATTGCAGTGTGCCCTCTACTTGGGCCCAACATTTGGGTAGCGCTCTGGTGTTGGTTGACAGTTGGGCCATTTATGGCACAAAGCATCCTTTATATGTGTGTGTGTTTGAGTTTGAGAGGTGAGCTCTGTTACAATGTACAAAAGACTACCTTCCTCTCTCTCTCTCTCTTTCTCTCTCTCTCTCACACACACACACACACATATTGCCAGCAAGTGAAAAATAAATAGGGAAACCAAATACTGTGTGATGTCTAAAAATGCGTGATTGTAAAAATAAGAAATTTTGAAACATGACAAAATTGTAAAAATAAATGAAAGTGAAACACAAAAAGTTACAAAAGCAAAAATACATTTCCAAAAAAAAAAAGAATTACAAAACAGTAAAAGCAAATTTCCTGTGTGAAAATGCATCTCAATATCTGGGAGGAAAATGCGTGTTTGCAAATATTAAAAAAAAATTCAAATTTAAAAAATTGTTTTAAAAAAAACTGAAAGACACAAAGTATGTAAGGTAAAATTAACTTTTCATAAAAGAAAACTGATAACAAAATAAAACCAAAACTGACCTGTGAAAATGCGTATCATATTTGGGTGGGGGGGGGTGTATAAAAAAAAGTAAAAAAACTGGTGTAACTTTGCAGCTTGTCCATGGCAGGCATGGAAAGCCTTGGGCCATTTTGATGTTTACTTCTTGCTGCCGTGAATGCAGTGATGGTGACAATTTCGTGCTTCCAGATGCTTGGAAAAACCTCCAGTGAGTGACGTGGGAGCCATTATGTGGAATTCTGCCACAGACGGGAGGGAGCATCGGTGCGAACGTCGGGGTTGGTCAGGAACGAGTACCCTTGGGACCTTGGTCTTTATATAGTCGCATGAGTCGTGGGAAAAACCAGTCCGGTGTCCTTGTTTTTCCAGGCCTGCATGGGAGCTTTTACTCCCATGGGGGAACGTTGCGGCAACTTTCCCTGAGTTACCCCGAAAACGCCCTCCTTTTCGGCAGGATTTGAACTTGGGATGGGGGCGGGGGGAGGGGGGAAGTCGAGGGGGCGCTGTCGCCACGGAAACCAGTGACAGCCCCCAGGTCTCTGTGTAATAAAGAGGGAGAGAGGAATGTGAGGCTACGCGGTGGCATTGTTGAGCAAACATCTCAGGAACGCACACACACACACACACACACACACACACACACACGCAGGGGAACTTTTTTCAAAGCTGTCCACACCAGACCCAGTCTAGCAACTGACTTCCTGGTGTGCACCTGCAGCGGACACTCAGCAACATTCAACAATGCCATTGGGCCAAACTTGTATGAAGAAGCAAACAGTAATTTACCAAAAATAATATGCAGAAAATAAAAAACTACCAAACTGAATCTTTTTTAATGGAGAAAAAATATAAACTAGCAAAACCCTATTTACAAAAAGTAACAAAGTCTTGAATAAAAAAATTACCTGAAAGTGAAACTACAATAAATTTTACAAAATCAACATTAAAAAGTCAAAGACAAATTTAGAAAACAAGAAGAAAAAATGCACAAAGGTTAAAGACACATTTTAAAAATATATACAAAGAGAAAAAAGTAATATGCAAAGAAGTAAAAACAAATCTTGAAAAAAATATATTTTCAACAAGGACAAACTGATGCACAAAAGTAAAAACACAATAAAAACTACAAAAAGCACAAATTACATCAACAAAAAATTACGAAAACTAAATTTACAAAAGTGCAAATCGGTAAAAGCAAAAATACAAAAAGTACAAATAAATGCAAAAAATATTTTTTTAAATGACAAAAAGTTAGGACGAAGTGGCAAAATGTTTAAAAATGGCAAAAAGTTAGATGCCTACTAAAAGTAAAAACCTATTCTGGGAAGACAAATTACAAAGTAAAAAATGTGTGTGTAAAATTAAAAAGAGCGCAATTTAAAAAAGTAACAAATACAAATATATATGTATATTATAAAATGCTTTAAAAAAGAACAGCAACAACAAAATCATAAAAATACATTTTAAAATGTTGAAAGAATATCTCTCAAACACCAATTTACAAAAGTAAAAAGTCAGTTAAAAAAACACTCCACAAAAAAAAAAATTTAGAAGACTAAACAGCCTGCTGCAAAATGACAAAGAAATATAGAGACAGTAACCAGTGTTAAGTTGTTTCCCGAGGCACACAATTTAGAATTCAGTATTGTTGCCTGGCAACCACACTGGGAAAAAAATAAAAAACACCAGCATATTCTGTAACACCTTGTTCTTTTTTTTGTTGTTTTTTTTTGTTTTTTCCTCGCTGATTGTCCTCACATAGGCTATCCTCAACAGCTGCAGGATGAAAAAAACACACCGAGGCAGTTTATTTGGTACTCCTGCATGATTTCCCGACACCTAGTGATTGAGGTGCATCCAAACATCGAATATCCATCCATTTTCCGATCAGCTTTATCCTCACAAGGGTCGCGGGGGTTGCTGGAGCCGATCCCGGCCGTCTTCAGGCAGTAGGCGGGGGACACCAGCCAGTCGCAGGGCACACATAGACGAACAACCATTCGCGCTCACAATCACACCTCGGGACAATTTCGAGTCTTCAATCAGCCTGCCATGGATGTTTTTGGAATGTGAGAGGAAACAGGAGTACCCGGAGAAAACCCTCGCAAGGAGAGCAAATGTAACACTTTCAAGTTGAGCTTTTGTTAAATCGACCCCGAACGTGGAAAGAGTGAAACGGTTTGATGTATTGGAATATGAGTTCTCAATAATAGCTCTTAATAATTATAATAAATTCAATTACTTTCCTGGTATAAATTATTCGGCGAAGTTTCCGAGTCTCATGAAATGAACTGCTGGCTGTTATTGTCAGCAGCAAAATGCAACCGGCGCTCTCCTGCCACCTAGTGTTTGTGTATGCGTGTGTGTGTGCGCGTGTGTGTGCGCGTGTGTGTGTGTGCGTGTGTGAGTGTACATATACTGTACATACAAAAAGAATCTGTGATAAGTGAAATCCGTGAGGTATTCATCTTTATTTTTTTTGTAATTATTACATATACAATAAAATACTGTATTGAATTAAACCTTTTTCAGGCCCAAACATTTTAAAAAAAAATATATGTATATATATATAAATATTTTACTGACAATTTTTAGAAATATTGTACAGAACGTTTCATCGACATTGTGGGTTTTGTTATGGAGAAAATTTGATGAAAAAAAACCAGCACCAAAAAAACCCCCATTCTGTGAAACAGTGAATCCGTGAAAGATGAACCTTGTTATCGCGAGGAATTACGTGTATATATATGGATATGTATTTGTGTGTGCTACCATATAAGCGTATATTGCTAAAATATGTGGCGATGTACAACAATCTCATCAGGCCCTAAGGTATGACTTGATATGGTTTGCTGCTATTTTAATATTGAGCATAGTAAAAATGAACGAACTGCAACGCTTTAAACTACCAAATGCCCAAAGAGCTTTTTTAAATGGAAATCAAGTGAATGTGTGCTGATTTGTGATCGTGCCAAACAAAAACAAAATAATAAAAAATACACAGCAGCATACGGTGCCTCGTTTGGCAGTGTAAAAGAAGATAATCTTTTATTTTCTTTTATACATTGTACAAACATGCACAGTGGTTCTTCACGTGGAAATTGAGATGAATAACAGTGATGAAAATGACGAGGAGAGCACAAATCTCAGGCAAAGTTGATTTTGAGGAAGTTGATGAGTCCGTTAGTGGACGCGTCATGGGAGTGCACCTCGGCGGCATCCTGCAGCTCAGGCTCAATCTTCTTTGCCAGCTGCTTGCCCAGTTCCACGCTAGTAACATACAATATATGATTAGGAATAAATAATTTTATTAATTATAAAATCACATGGAATTACCTTTGAAAATGTGACAGTGAAGTTAAAAAAATAAAATGTGCCTCACCCCCACTGGTCAAAGCTGTTAATCTCCCACATCAAGCCCTGGATGAAGATCTTATGCTCATACATAGCTGAAAAAACACATCAATTTATTAAAAAAAAAAAAATCCATCTTCTGACACCAGATGACCACACTTCTGACACTGGCATCAGATTTCCCATATCATAAGTATGGAGCTGTATGGCTGCTTTTACAGGGATAATATTGCCCGCCTGTATGTTTGCAGCAGAGACGGACCCCACTTCTAACACCAATTTGGTGATTGACCCTATCTGACTTCAGTACTTTGCGTTCCAATGACTGACTGATCCAATTTCTGACACCACTGTCAGTGTGAGATTTGACATGTATGTATCAAAATTATGGACTTTGGTTGCTGCATGTGTGGATCCCACGTGTGACACCAATTTAGGGAGTAACTGTTTATTGTTGTAGTTTGCATTGCAATGGTTGAATGATTCCCCCCCCCACCCCACTCTGACACTATTACGGAATCAGAAGTGGGAGGCTACATTCATGTTTTCTGCACTTGTGTGTTATAATGCGGGAGCCATTTATTTTGCGTTCATAAAAAATTTCATGTTCAGTTGTGTATTTGCGGCATGCACCAATCCCACTTCTTACACCAAGGTGGTGAGCAGCCCCAGCTAAGGACAGAAATATGCATTCAAACAAGAATGGATTTATTTTTGTGTGTATTGCTTGCAGTGTGCATTGCAATGACTGACTGACCCCACTTCTGACACCAAAGTGGAGTCACAAGTGGGATTCTATCGTCATGTTTTCTACCCTTGCGTATTATAATTATGAAACTGTTTGTTCTCTTTCATAAAAACAATAATTATGCTCCATTCTGAGTTTGGACTTTGTTCTCACCAATGAGAGCGCCGAGAGTGTAAGGAGTCAGTTTCTTGAAGATGATGGAGTTGGTGGGCCGGTTTCCTTGGAATACCTTGAAGTGCACAACAATAAGTATGATATGAACTATCATATGAGTTATGGTGTGTGTGGTTGTGACCCACTTTGTGTGGCAGAATCTTTTCCAGAGCCTCCCCAGTCAGCCCACTGGCTTCCAGCTCCTTGCGGGCCTCCTCGGTGGTCTTTCCTCTCATAAGAGCCTCCGTCTGGGCCAAGAAGTTGGCCACCAGGATCTGCAAACCCAGAACATTATTTGAAATACATTGACAGTCATGTATTTTCTTTATGGAGGCAAACTGCTTTTAAAAAGAATGCTCGGTTTTGTGCAATTGCAACATGGATCCCACTTCTGGCAATTTTCCAAGAGCCTTTCTGACACAAATTTGGTGAGTGGTCCCTTTAGGAATGTGCATTCCAACATAAATCTGGGTATTGTTATAGTTAGACATTGCATTGAAATGGCTGATGGATCCCACTTCTGGCCCCATGAGCTAATGTTGGCTCATGTCCACTTGCCTTGTGGTGCAGGTTGTCCCTGACGGGGTGCTGCGACTGTGCCGGGATGAGGAAGTCGGACGGCACCATGCGTGTTCCTGAGTTACAAGCACAAACCATTGGACTCCGTCATTACGCTGATATCCGACTAGTCTTCCTGTCATTGAGCGGTGTGTTGAGTTAAGGCTACCTTGATGGATAAGCTGGTAGAAGGCATGCTGCCCATTGGTGCCTGGCTCGCCCCACACGATGGGTCCAGTGTGATAATTTACACGAGCGCCGTGCTTGGTGACGTACTTGCCATTGGACTCCATGTCACCCTGTATCCAAAAGAGTCATCAGGACAGGAGGGGTGGAAGTCATCAAATTAACGTTAAACAGTGTGAGGAGTAAAACAAACAAACAAACAAATAAACAAACAAACAAACAAACAAACAAACATATATATATATATATATGTATTCTAAAAAGAAAATGTTGCAGTTGCGTCGCACTGGCTGACGATCACATTTCTGACACTCTTGTGTCTATGACTTGAGGAATTACAATGCACTGTGGAAATTTTGGACTGGCACAGATTCTGTTCAAATTCTGAAATCAAGGGAACATTTTTTTTTCTTCCGTCGTGTAGGTGTTAACCTGCTGGAAGTAGGCAGCAAAGCGGTGCATGTACTGGTCGTAGGGCAACATGGCGTGGGTCTCTGTGTGGAAGAAGTTGATGTACCAGATGCCCAGCAGAGCGAGCAGGACTGGAGCATTTTTATCCAGGGGAGCCGTGTGGAAGTGCTTGTCCTGCAGAGGTGAGTTTAAAATGTTTTTTAAAATTATTATAATTTTCTCTTCATGCAAAATTGATCTCCTGAATGACCTACCATCCAGTGGGCGCCTGCTAGCAGCTTCTCAAAGTTGTCAAAGCCTAATGATAAGAAGAAAAAAAGATGTCAAAACAAGAACATGCTTCCCAGTGATTGGTGTCATGTTTCAAAAATGGCTCCCAGAAATGGTTCTTTTATTGCGCATCAAAATATGTAATAATAATTACTCATGAATAATAAAACAAATTAGTACAATCACGGCTAACAGTGAAATAATTCATCAATAAATGTGAACCAAGGAAAATTGACAAGAATTAATTTATTTATCATCTTTATTTTTTTTATGTTTTATCGCTAATACATTTGTTTCTTGACAATGTGTTACTTTTAATTGTTCTGATCTGATCCGTGCCAAAGCATATGAGAAAAACTGTATTGACATTCTTATTCTTTTCATTTTATTATAATTGTTAATATTATTTACTGTATACAATTTAAGACTTTTCTTTCATTCTATGTACTTAGAAAGTTGTCACATTTTTACATTATTTTAATGTCAGCGGGAAAAGAAAAAAAAAAGCAAAATGTGATGATATGGTTCCTTGCCCAGTAAAGGGTCACATAACAACTTGTACTGTACAAACCAATGTGCAAGGCAATGGCCATTCCAATCGCTGACCACAAGGAGAAACGTCCCCCAACCCACTGAAAGTGCAAAACATAACACTATTTAACAAATGCATTTATATCCAAATCAAAAGCAATAGCCAAAACATGTGACATAGTGACACAAAACCACTGTACTTAAAATAGCAAGCAAATGCAGCTCTGCGACCTTTATCTATGGGCCAGTCTGCACAGTAACCTCTGCAAGGGAGAAGGTCACCGCCAATAATAACTGAGGGGGTTGCACGAGGGAAGGGCCTCTGATTACCCGCCAGCTCCGGGCTCGAGAGCCCAGTCCTGGTCACAAAGTTGCACATACAGATATACACAAACAGAAAGAGCACTCACGTCCCAGAACTCAAACATGTTCTCTGTGTCGATACCGAAGTCCTTCACTTTGGGCTGAAAGATAGAGAGGCGACATTGAGTGACAATTAGCTAGCTAGCTAACTAGGTAGCTAGCTAGCCTGATAGCTAGCTACCTACCTAGCTAGCTAGGTAGATAGTTTTGGTTATGTAGATCATGTGACTTACACCATTGGTGGACAGAGCGACAAAGTGTTTTGCTACAGCATCTTTCTGTGGAGAAATGACAATATGGTCACTATTTATTGTTTAGCCAGCATGAAAGGGACGTCTGCTGTCCAAGATCACACTCACGTACGTCTTTGGCCTGCTCCAGGAACCACGCTTTGGCCGACTCGGCGTTTGTGATGGTCTCCTGAGTGGTGAAGGTCTGACAAAAATTGCCATTAAATGGAAAACACATACGTTAGATGTATGGAAGTCTCTCAATTGTCTTTGATGCAGAAATATGTACATGATGTGCTGTGTTAAGTGACGAGAAGACAAAATATTTCTGTTTTTAAAATTGTATCTACAGTTTGTTATAAACCCCTTAGGTTCATCAAAAACTCAAAACAAGTTCATTAGATTCACGCTAAATTGTCTTTCATGTTTGATGAAACGTGCATTAGAATCATCAAGCCCTTAAATTGTCTTCGCCAACCCACAGTTGGAGACCTTCCAGTACCTTGGAGGCAATGATGAAGAGAGTGGTCTCGGCATTGAGCTGCGCTAGCGTCTTGGCGATGTGTGTCCCGTCAATGTTGGACACAAACCACACGGCAGGCCCATCCTTAGAGTACAGTTTGAGGGCCTCTGTCACCATCAGGGGCCCCTGCCATTCACCAAATTGCGTTAGAAGATGTTAAGTTTAAATGCTACTTTCAAGATGAACTTAATTTGACCTTCAAACTTCTCAATATGTGTCCAAAACTGTTCGTTTCAGTTCATTGTGCACAACTTGGTTGATTTGAACAAGGAGCAACAGTCGTTTAATTCTTGAAAGGACGATACATTTCTTGGTGTGATTTTAAATATTTTAAATAGTGGTCCTTGTCTTGATTCAGACAAGTAATAGGAGTCAATCTGTGGAATAAGCTTGAGTCTGATCTGAAAATGAGTAAATCGCTAGACGAGTTCAAAAACAAATTTAAAAGATTAGTACAAAAAAACTACATAAATCAAAGTTAAGAAGATAAATTTTATATACCGGTACTTAAAACACATAAAAATAATGGTTTGTTCTTGTTTTGGATTTTTGAACAACTTATTGAATGTATTTAAGAAATGCAGTATGTATAAGGATATGAGATATTTGATATAAAAAGTAGAAATAATAATTATATATAAACAAACCGAAAGGT
>CAAKHF010017251.1:37800-48325 GCA_901007745.1 Hippocampus kuda | reverse complement strand
ACAAACCGAAAGGTGTATAAATAGATAAGTATTGTACACATAAGGGTAAAGTATTGGATGTTATGTAGATTTTTTCCTTTTCTTTGGTATTGAAAATAATCAATACTTATTATTGCACAACAAGGGGTAGGACTTGATAAGTGTATACTTCTCCCTACTCCTTTGAGCATATAAACTGTGATAATGTTTGAATTACTAACTTTTATTTTTCCTTTTATAATTTTGTTTACATTTTGTCAATCTGTTATTGTATGAGATATGTTCAATAAACAATCAAACAAACAAACAAACAAACAAACAAACATGTATCGCTACTATTATTTTAATGTTATTTTCTTGTTACGATGAGAAAAAAACAAGTAAAAAAAAAAAAAAAAACAAGTGCACATAACCTTGACTCCAGAAGGGGAAGCCTGCCCAAATTCCAAATGCCGAGCACATAAACACAGATTACAATCGGAAACCTAAGAAGGCCACCCATCAAGCACCTTGCTATCTTGAAGTTTTGAAGAGCCTCGCCAACAGTTTTATTTTCTGTCTACTCCCCTCGTCTGCTCCCCCCAGGTTGAGGGAGAAGTTACTCTTATCACATTGCAAAGGGCAGATGTTTAGAGGGCTTCCATTCATAAATATCTGGTTACAAACATGTTGCTATTCCAAATTCCTGGGATCATGGATCAATCATCTGCAAATTTTGATGTTCAGCTCCATGTTAGAGAACATCAGGTTGCGCAAAAAGTGCTGAAACACTTAACAGTTGGACATTTACATTCAGAAGTTTGGAAAATGTGAAAAGTTTATGTAAAAAAAAATTACTCACAAGATCCGATCCTCCTATTCCAATATTGACAACGTCTGTGATGCTCTTCCCTGTGTAGCCCCTCCAATGACCGCTACGAACCCTCTGCAAAAAATAAAAATTAAAAAGGAACAACACACAAAGAACCAGATGTGAATTCACATTTTTTCTTTTATTTCATGTTTGCTGTGGCATTTTACTCACATGACAGAAGTTCTTCATCTTGTCCAGAACCTTATTAACATCCGGCATCACATCTTTGCCGTCAACCATTATGGGAGTGTTGGAGCGGTTTCGCAGAGCCACGTGGAGCACAGCGCGACCCTAAAGCACATTGACACGTTCATAAATTCAACCAAAATTCACAAACTCACATTTTAGGTTACATCTCCTTTCAGAAATGTTCAATAGCGTTTTGATCAGGGCTAATCACAATAGTCCCGCGTTTTGCGTGTTTGTAGCTGTGAGATTTGTTTTTTTTATCCTGTTGGGAGACCCAGGACCTTTGGTTGAGACCAAGCTATCTGACAGTTGGCATTTCACTAGGGAATGTCCTGATAGTCTTGAGAAAGCTACCCTGTGCCTGATGCAGTATTGTAGCCCCTTCATCCAGCGTTCTTCTATTGTGCCTATAAAGAACAAAGAACTGATATAACTTGTCAAAAAGCCTCAGAATGGCCTGACAGTCTTGAGGATACATTGTACAGATTCAAGACACCTCCTTGTGCCGGATGAAGAAAAGCAGCCCCAGAACACAGCAAGCCGTTTCCATTTTGTTTCTAAATTAGCTGATTTGACTGGCAAAAAAAAAAAACCTTCAGAAGGCCTTGCCTTAGTCTTGAAATGTCATTGTACCCTTCACCGATTCAAGACACAGACCTTATCCGCCAGTGTCAGTTTCTTTTATGTTTTTTATATCAGTAAACATGATCTGATGTGACTTGACAAGTAATCCAGAATACACTGATAGTAAAAATTTCACTGCACCCTCCATAGCTTCAAGATACCCTGTGCCGGAAGTAGCAAAGCAGCCCCAGAACACAACTGAGCCTCTTCCGTGTTTCCCTATAGGTATGGTGTACGTTTCTTTTACTTTTTGTATCCAGTATAATTTCTGGGCCTGTAAACATGAGCTGATGTGACTTGTCAAAAAGCTCCAGAATGCTTTGATAGGCTTGACATTTCATTGTACCTTGCAGAGATTCAAGACTCTTTTTACCAGATGCAGCAAAACAGCCCCATCAGCTTGATTTTTGGTCGGTAAAGAGAGAGCTGATGTGACTTCCCAAACAGCTCCAGGTTTCCTTTACAGTTGACATTTCATTGTATTCTGCCAAATTTCAGTGGCCTATATAAAATCCTTTACAGACAGTCTGAAAGGGGCAAGTGACTACAACTATCGTGAGCGATGATGAAGTCCCTCTTGTCACATTGAGCACCTCAGTGAAGTTGATCTTTTCTCCGGTGAACATGGTCTCTCTGGCCGCTTCCATGCCTCTCGACTTGGCCTGCCAAAGACACAAACCACGTGGTCCGTTAAAGAACACAGAAAATGCTGATATTTTACACTCCAGATGATTTACCAGCTCAACCAGCATCTTCATGACTTCTTCGGTGATGAGATTCTTGGAGTAGTCCAACAGGATGTCTCCGTCATCGGTCTGCAGGGTGAGGCTGCAGAAAAGAGAAACGTTGGTGCTTTTTGGGAGACCGGAACATTTCCATTCATTTCGGAGCAGAAAATGCATTTGAAGTTCAAGGAAGTTCAGTAATAAGCTTATTCACAGAACAAATGAAACTTGTGAGTTAAGGTACCGTTGTTATTGTTATTGAATTATATTTTTTACTGCTGGAACACTAAATCTTCCACTTAATTTAGCCTTGACTTTTATTTATACTTCATTTAGCTCTAACATTTCACAATTTCAGTTTCAAGTCAAAGTCAAGTGTCAGTTTTAGTTAAACAAGACCCAAGTTTGAAAACTGGCGACTGAAAACAGACTTGAGTCAAGTCAGGTCACTCGAGTCACTCCCCTCTGATGCAAACACAGCATTATGAAGCAGAAGAGCCCGGTTTAGGTGGGATACTTCCTACCTGAATTTGTGGAACCTCTCCTTGTCGCTTTCAAACATGTGCCTCATGTTGAGGTTCAAGGCATGGGCTGTGTACCATTCCTGCAACCGCTGGAAGACGGGGTCCTGCGTGAGTCCCATGTTGCTGAGTCCGGGGTTGGGCTGAGTGGGACCAAGGGGGTGAGCGCAAAACATTTTTGAAGGGCCAGCCCGGGCTCCTCCCACTCTTTCTATATTCAGGGCTGCTGCATGAATGTCATACCTCCTCCCCCCTGTGTGTCCTCAAGGGTTTGCACTGCATGTTTGGCACAGGTGACAAAATAACAGTTTCACACTCTGTACTTAAGTAGAAGTACATATAAAAAAATCTGATAAAAGTAAAAGTACTGATTTAACTCCTTTACTAAAGTAAAATAGTACAAACTCTTACTCTCTCTTTTTTTAAAGACGTGACCACTCTCTACTTAAATAATCTGCGGAGGGTGAAAAAATCATCCACGGTGGGTGGGAAAAAAAGTATAAAACCTCTTTGACAAAGTAAGGAGATGAGAGGAGAGAAATCTGTTTTCAAATGTAGGAAGTAAAAGCAAAAAGTCATCAAGAAAATACTCAAGTAAAGTAAAAATATACATTATTATTATTATTATTATTATTATTACTATTATTATTATTATTATTATTATTATTAATATTATTAGTGTAATATTTAATAGTTAAACACCAAATGTATGCAGTTGTTTATTTATTTAATTTTAATCTTTAGTTATCCAGGTAAGGCGATTGAGAACAGATTGTCATTTGCTAACCTGGCTGCAGAAAGCAGAGTAAAACAAATCAAAATAAAAACAAATACAAATACATAAAAATTAAATCACACACAAAAAACTACATTATGATATAGTCAAACATTTACATATTTAACATCATAAAATATAATCAATAAAAGGTTCATAACAGTCGAAATACGCTGTGTACAGTATCCCTCATTAACTTTTGAAACTATAATATTGGGATATACAATTATATTAACATTGTTCTGTACTGTAAATACAAATTGAGAATATTGAGGTCAGGTTCCAAATGGTCCCTTGCTGGTGGAATTGGTGGACCAGCACGCACCCTGTCGACCATCTGGCCAAATAACATATATGTGCTGCAATTGTCTTGATCCAACGTTAGAGAGCACCAAAACCTCAGTCTTTGTGATTACAGTTTGATTTAAGTCTTATCTCAGCCTCAGTTTAAGTATATTAAAGAAATTTGATCTTAATTGTGATTAAATATCAGACATTGATGGTTCGGACTGAAACGAAAAAGCAAAATGTACTCGTACCGGCCAGGTTTCTGTTTTGTTGTGAAACAGTGAAGAGACCGGAAGTATTTGCTTTTATTTTAACGACCATCTTGACACTCTCCAGTCAGACTGAAATGTCTCAGGCTACACTATGAAATGTTCACCGGAAGTGGTGGCTTTTATTACGACATGCTTGACTTAGTCGTCATTCAGACAGGAGATTCGCTGTCAAAGAGGGTGGATGCCAGAGATGGTAAGCGATGCGTCTTATTCCTTTACTACCTCAACATTTTCCTTCCGTTTTATTTCGTTTCCCCCTCTATATCGAATCAAGCTGGTGTTTATTGAGCTTTGCTGAGTTTTTATCGGTCGCGCCTCTGTAACGCTTTTGAGTCGTGGTCGTGTCGCAGAGAGGCTAGCGGGAGCAAAGCTAACGTTAGCCCCGTAGCTACATCGCTAAATCCACTGAGTACACATGAAACATGCATGCGCCCGTTATCGGACGCACATCCCCCTCACCGACCCCTACCTCACGATTGACAACTTATTTCCACTTACGCTTCTGTGACATGCTTCTTCTAAGTTACAACATGCTGTTGTGGATCTACAACAGTAAAATGTAAACATATTTGCCTGTCCACTATTCTAATCGAAACCACCCACTTTTGCCTCAAGAGGGGAGGAGCGATTCCGTGTTGGTTATTTTTATTTTTTCACGCCATCAAATTTGCCCCGAGTGAGCACGTCGCCTAGACAACGACTTAGTGTGCTTTGTCGAAGGAGGATAAAAGCATGATATTAACGAAATGTCGTCATATCGTAATCGGTTAGAGACGCACGTGTCCGATAATGGACCTAGCTAAGTGTGGACTTGCTCACCGTTCATATACATGGGTGTTCAGTACAAGTTAGCACACTCGCGTTTGATGTTAGCTTTCGGCTAAATAACTAATAGCCTTGGATATAATACAATTATCCTTGTGTTTATGAAACTTGTATGCGCGGAAGCTATCTAGCGACACTAAGGACGACTGTGTTGTCATTATTATTAGGCTATTATTATTAATAGCTGCGACATAGTGCTCCCGCCGCCGGGAGTTTCGGCGAAACCGGCGAGCGAGGAATTTCTGTCAAATAGTGAGCTTTAAAACTATCGCCCGATACGAAACGGACACAAGAACTCTTTCCACTCCTTTCTGGAGTGAGCCACCATTAAGAATAACCTAATATAAACCCTCGTCTCTGAGCTGTAAACATAACGCTTGGCACCTGAAGATGAAATATGCCATGAGAGCTCGTGGAATGCGTTTCCTGTTTGGCTCTTTCGCAGACAGACAGACAGACAGACAGACAGAGGGAGAGAGCGTGAAGATATGTAGTTAGTTGCTCAAATCAGTGCGCTGTAAAGGCACTTTTCATGTCACTGCTACTTTAAAGGAGAGATTATGCATTTCCCCAATCCCATTTTAACAGGGGTTTGCCATTCACATTTTTTGTAACCCGTTTGTTCTTTGTTACTCACTGAAAATTCACCAAAACTGCCCTCCATACTTATTGGCACCCCTGGCTAAGATATGTTCTTTAGCGTCTCATAAATCCAGCATTTTCCTAAATAATATAGGACCAAAACAAAACCAAAAAAAGAGAGGAAAGTCCAACCTTTTAAGTCAAGTGCATTTATCCAGTGTCGAAAAAAATCCCACATTAACAAATAATTCTTGATGGCGGATGTTCATATTTTGTACTGCGGCTGCAGTTATCAAATATGCTGGTATTTAGATATCCTACTGAAAATTTGTGTCCAATAAAAATAAAAAAATATGTATATTTTTTTGCTTGGTTAAAGAAAATGAATAGGGCATACAAACATTTCCACTATACAGTGAACAACCAACTAGTTTTAATTTTTAATGTGATATTTTAGACATCTCTCCTCATGGGTTTTGGTCTATGATACAAAGTGACGTCAGAACCACAGCAGGGATTTTTGCCTGCTTAAACAGCACATTTGAATAAGATTTTGAACATTATGTTGTTGATGTCAGTACAAACAATTTGTAGCGGAAAAAACACCACAAATACACCTGGGAAGACAATTCAAGTCAGCCATGACGCCACAAAATGCTGTTAGGAATAACTTCAAAAATGAAGCATGCCGAGGCATTTATGTTCATTATTTGGTAAACTAAGGTTTATTTTAAAGTTGGCCTTCTTGTTGCGTGCTACCATCATGCTAGCATGAACAATTGTTGTGGTTGGCTTGAATTCTTCCTCCCGACAGTGTACATGTAAACAAGTACCCGAGGCAGGAAAAGAAATGTCTCAAGCAATTTTTTTTTAAACCAAGACAACAAAACAGGATTGAATCATCCAGCGACCTGGCTCCCTCTCCTCTGCACTCTCCTCTTCAGTCCCCTCCACAGGTTTTCAATGGGTTTGAGGTCTGCGGATTGAGATAGCCATGGGAGTAGCTTGATGCTATGGCTGGTGAACCATTTCTACAATTTTCAATATGAGAGTATGCATCTGCAATAATAATTGAATTTATATTCGTCTTTTTACACATTAGCTAGGGTTCCAATATGACAATAGTGATGAAGGGTATTTCATTCGCCATTTCTCAGCTGAGAAATTGCAATAAAAAGCAATAAAGGCATTGTTTTTGCCTTCTGGTGGGATCTTGGTTTCAAGACACGCACACACGCATGCACGCGCACGCACACACACACACACGTTCATTTTGAGACAAGTCGTGCATTGCCGCCATCTAGTGTTACATATAAGCAATTACAAACGTTTTTAGAAAGTGCATCCATTTCATCACGGATTTTCTTAATGGGGCAGGCATCCACCATCAATACAGGGGCTTCACTGTATTCTGCAAAGATGACCATCTCATCACCATTTACTCACTGAATTACTTGGTGTCAAATTTAGACGTGTTTAGTTGAGCACAAAGCTTTTATTCTGTTGTATGAATGGAAACAAATGGATCCACATATTAATTGTGGAAGAGCATTTAATTGCCTTTCTTTGTACGTTGCTGGCATAGATTGCTGAAGATACATTACTGTGGTCAACAAATTTTGACTTCATAAAAAAAAAAAAAAAGAATGTACTAATTTCAAATCTGCCCTACTTCTTTTCTCGAGCACATCAGGTTGTCAATAATAATAATAATATCTTTAATATAATCATTAATCATATTTATGAATTCCGGGTTACGTTCAGCGACATGAGGATTTTTTTTTTTGGAAACATCATGGCTATAAATGACAGTGCATGTTAAAATCCGTACTGCGCAAGCTTTTACACGTCGAACTTAAACAACAAAATATATAAATATCTTAAACCTGATGTGCTGGGAAAAATTACATAATTACCAAAAAAATATGGTGATTATGAGATAAATATGAGGAAAAAGTCATTTAGTCAGATTTTTAATGAGTGAATGTCAGTACTGTATTGCCACTTGAACACTTGTAAAGTAAAAGCACAACATTATGAAAAAAAAAACTTGTATTTTCCCCCCCAAAAAGTTGAGAATGTGACAAAAAATCAACCTTTTTAACTAGTAAATATAATCACAACAGTCAGAAAATTAAATTTATTTATTTTTTTAGTTTTGCGACAAAACATGGATTCAGTCATTGTTCCCGCAAACAAATTGGTGTTTTGTCACTGTTCTTACCGCACAGAAATGTGCTAAAGATGTCGAACGGCGTTAAGGTTTTTAACTCCCACCTTGGAGAGAGCTATTCGCTCTTGTCCTTTTGTCAGCTTTTTTTGCTGGCTTGGCACAGACTCCCCACTAAAAGCAGGGCCTCGCTCACTCAGCCCACTTGTTGACATCTGCCACAGTGGTGTCGCTGTGGAAATACGCGCTTTGCTAGGCAAAATTCCTGTCTCGCCTTCAGCCCATTCTCTTCCCGACCGACAGGCTGATTCAGCGCTGCGCTCGCAGTCCCGTCGCCCGTGCGCTCTGCGGTTGAACATGTGACCTTGCGCAGACGCCCGCCTCATCCGTGCACCAAGGTGACCAACAAGTCATGAGCTCATTGTTTGCGCTGGAGAGGCCTCCACATTGTGTCATGTGTTGTACACCTGAGTGATGTTTGCTTTCCGGGCAACCCTCCCTCTGCATATTATTTGCAGCGGCATCTCCCGACAGGGAAGGCTGGGGGAAGGGTCCACTTAGCCCCCGGCCTACGATATTATTAGAGTCAAGGAATTCCAGCATTTGCAGCCCATGATCTCAGCTTGCAACAGTCCAGTTGAGGCTGCCGTTTTCACGAATGTTTTGACTTTTGTTTTTGCCTCGTAGGATGGGTTTGCGACAAAGTATTAGGACTAGTAACAGAGAAGAAAAAAACTTTCTGTAAAATCCCCAATTGAGAGTGGTTATTGTACAGAAGGGCTGAATAAGAAACGAAAAAACTTTTAGGAATAAAACTTTCAATCTTAAAGGCAATCCCACATTAATGAAAGTGATGACGAATATCAGAGCAAAGCTAACAACTCAACAGCGCCTCTGCTGGTTGCAGCCAAGCCAACCCGGCGGTTCTTCCTGTCACTAGTCGTTACTCTTCGATTGTATGTCAGTGTTTTTCATGTTTTCGATCAAAATTCTGAGAAATCTTCATGATACAAGAAGTCAGTCGCGCATTAGTTAGCAGTGAGCTCACCTCAGCCACCCCAAATTATCCTGTTAAACTCAAAGCAGCTTTTAAACTCTGCGGTGATGTAAAGTGATCTTTATTAATGGAAACAGGAAACATCTTTTCTTCTTGCCTTTGCATGCAGAGGTCAGAAATCGGGGCGGGGCGCAATGTGATATATAGTCCAACGGAACTCCAGCTCTGGTAACAAGTTTTCGTGTTCCTTCATACTTCATTTTTCCATCGATAGCCCGGGAGAACTTTTTCGTGCCCACCAATACCGGGTTCAAACTGTTTTTGTCATTCCAAATCGGAATTCTTCCTTTTGTCCCGGCTTCACTTGCACAACTCAAGCTTCGGGAAGCATGGTCATCCCCACCGGTCGCCCCCAGCTTACTTTCATGAATGGGACAGACGCCGGAGCCTTTGGTCGCCGCTCACACTCGATGTAACCCACTGACGGGACACACCAGACACACTCCCATTATGCGCTTCTATTCTGGAGAGGATATCAGAGCTAATTCTGTTTGCTCTCAGCGCAGTGCTGACAGGCAGGTGCGCTTTGTGCAAAGGCTTCCGTGGATCACAGCGGATGGGACTTGTATTTGGCGACAGTCACGTGGTCTTTTCACGTGGCGTTTTCTATTGTCCTACCCCCAACCGACTACTTTAGATTGAGTATTTTTGAGTTTAAAGAGAAATGTTGCCACTTTCAATGAGATGGTACATAGGAACCGAGCCCTGCAACCAATAGTCAAAAATGATTCGACTTACAAAAAAAAAAAAAAAAAAATGCACCGTAATGTGCAGGTATATCACCCTTTGGCAACCCTTGGAAAAAAAAAATGGTCATGGAATAAGGAGAGCACTGTCATTTTTAGATTCTTAATAGAGCAAAAACATTGAGTGAACAGGCTCTTGTAACTACTTTTGCGAGCAACCACGGCTAAACTAGTTCCTCCCCAACATAGAAAGACCTTAAAAAAAGTTGATTAATTACCACAAAATCCCATGAATAATCGACACCCATTATAACCAATCTGATCATTTTAATCAGGTGTGTTGCAGTTGGTTCTGTGTTTGTCAATATAAGGTTTGCTTATTGTTTGAACAGGAAGTTGCTTGCCCAAGAACAATACTTTCCTTCTGACTATCTGAGCACTCTAAGCATTTCACCGATCGTGAGATTGATTGGATTTAACCCTACTGGAGACAAGATAGGATGCAAACATTCTATACGGGTGGGTATGTTTATGTGGCAGCAGAGGCGACATTGACCTGTGGTGGCCTCTTGTTAAAGTGGCCCGTGTGCTATTTTTATAGGAGCCATAAGCTACTTACAGTGGCTGCTCTGACATTACAGGTTAGCCTAATATTATCCCGCCCGATCAGCGTCTTGACTGATACCAGCTATTAAAGTTGACGCCATTACGCTTCATAGCTTTCGCTACACTTTTGGCACAACTGGTGACGGTTTTTACAGCGAGGTGCGTAACAAGAATAGTACTGGCGACCTAACATCATGGACAACCTATGAACCTGACGCTAGCAGGTTCTTCCGGAAGCAAACCGACACTGACCACAGACGGTCTATTGTTTCACTAGTTAAATTGTAGCGAGACATTTATTTATACTTGCACAAGTCGTACAGCTGCGTGGTTTTGTTTTTTTTTTTTTTTTTGGGGGGGGGGGCGCTGGAAT